>PYAF01002719.1:318606-347837 GCA_007407185.1 Glycine tomentella | reverse complement strand
CATTCCATCCAGGATGATTCTTGGCTATGGTGTTAAAAAAAACAATTTATACTATTTGGAAGCTACAACACATGGAACTCAAAAGCTTGGACATGCCTATCATGCCACTTCTTTAGATAAAAATCACGCACAAATTTGGCTTTGGCACAAATGCTTAGGACATCTCTCCTTTGGATACCTTCAGAAACTTAAACCTTCCTTGTTTCTAAATTGCAGTCTTTCCGATTTCCAGTGTAATGTGTGTGCCTTGGCCAAGAGCCATAAAATTTCATATTTTCCTAGTTTTAATAAAAGTTTGATTCCTTTCTCTGTTATACATTCTGATGTTTGGGGCCCTGCAAAGGTCCCTACCTTATCTAAAGCACGGTATTTTGTAACCTTTATAGATGAGTGTACCCGGATGACCTGGGTCACTCTCCTCCATAAGAAAAATGAAGTGTTTGAAGTTTTCAAAAATTTCTATGACATGGTCCACACCCAATTTCAAAAACAAATTCGGACCCTTCAGTCTGATAATGATTTAGAATATATTGAACATAGTTTTAGTCATTTCTTAACACAGAATGGAATTAGGCACCAAACTTCATGCCCATACACCCCCCAACAAAATGGCCTTGCCGAAAGAAAAAATAGGCAACTTATGGAGGTTGTTCGGGCATCCCTTTTTGGCATGGATGTCCCTAAATATTATTGGGGAGAAGCTGTTAAATCCGCAACCTATATCATCAACCGAACTCCCTCCCGGGTCTTGGGGTTCTTAACCCCTAAAGATAAACTTACAAGTCTCTGTCCTACAACCCATGTACCTAACCTTGAACCACGAATTTTTGGATGTACTGTATATGTCCATATTCCCAAAGTCTTGCGGACTAAACTTGATCCTTGTGCAAAAAAATGTATCTTCATCGGGGTATTCTGAGACTCAAAAAGGGTATCGCTGTTATGATCCCATTAAACAAAAATTACATGTCACTCTTGATGCCTCCTTTCATGAAACAGAAGCCTTTTATTCAGGGGGAGACACGCAGTCTTCTCTTCAGGGGGAGAAATACGGTGAAGAGCAAGACTTGCTTCTTGAAGGAAACTTCACAACTTCACATGGTGAAGATTTCCCCACAGCTGAATACCCACTACAGGAATATAACCCTACAGAATGCGAAGTAGAGTTGAATCTGCACCTGAATGAAGAATCTGAAACAAATCAGATGTTACATCAAAATGTAGGAGGACCTGAACCCTCCGGTCCCTCCCCGGCCGCGGCTAGTGACTTCACGCAGAACTACGGAACATGTAACTTTAATGAGGTAAACAATGCTGAAATTATTGTTACAAATGAATCTGTTTTCAGAAATAATGAAATTGGGACTAGTAATGATCAACAATTAAGAAGGTCTAGCAGGACAACAAAGGGAATTCCAAGCAAACTTTATGAAGCAGATCCAAATGCAAAAGTGAAGTATCCGATAGGCAACTATGTCTCTTGTAAAAAACTCTCTGAAACTTTGGCTTTGACTATTAAACAATTATCTAGTATTGCAGTACCTAACAATGTGCAGGATGCCCTAGAAGACCCAAAATGGAAACATGCAATGAATAAGGAAATGGAAGCCTTACAAAGGAATTCTACTTGGGATTTGGTGACTTTACCACAAGGTAAGAAAACTATCGGATGTAGATGGGTCTATACAATAAAACTGAAGGCTGATGGAAGCATAGATCGTTACAAAGCAAGGTTAGTAGCTAAGGGCTACACCCAAAGGTATGGAGTAGACTATCAAGAAACCTTTGCTCCTGTTGCAAAGTTAAATACTATTCGAATTTTACTGTCACTCGCAGCTAACAGAGATTGGCCACTTCACCAATTTGATGTCAAGAATGCTTTCCTCAATGGTGACCTGGAGGAAGAAGTCTACATGGAAATTCCTCCGGGGGTCACAAAAATTGCTAACAATTCGAAACTAGTGTGCAGGTTAAAGAAAGCGTTGTATGGTTTAAAACAATCTCCAAGGGCTTGGTTCGAAAGATTCTCAACGGCTATGAAAACATTTGGATACACTCAAAGTAACGTTGATCATATGTTATTCATCAAACACAAACAAGGTAAATTAACAGCATTATGATGTGGATGATATAGTCCTGACAGGAGACGACCGAGATGAGATGAAACTATTAAAAGAATATCTAGCTTCAGAATTCGACATGAAAGATTTGGGGCAACTAAAGTACTTTCTCGGTATAGAGATCGCTCGATCCAAACAAGGTATTTCCCTATCACAGAAAAAATATGTTCTAGATTTACTAACTGAAACAGGAATGCTGGCATGCAAACCTATTGAGACTCCCATGGAGATGAACCACACTCTAGGAATCCATCCAGAACAAATTCCTACTAACATCAACAGATATCAAAAGCTTGTGGGATGACTCATTTACCTCTCACACACCAGACCCGATATAGCATATGCAGTGAGTGTTGTAAGTAGATTTATGCACAACCCAAGCGTGGAACACATGGATGCAGTACTTCGTATTCTCAGATATTTGAAAGGAACACCTGGAAGAGGACTACTATTTGCAAGGAATAACAAGACTGGAGTCATGGCTTACACTAACTCAGATTGGGCAGGAGATCGAACTATAAGACAGTCAACTTCTGGATACTTTACATTCGTGGAAGGAAATTTGGTCACATGGAAGAGCAAGAAACAACAAGTAGTGGCTAGGTCTAGCGCAGAAGTAGAATTCAGAGGAATAGCTCACGGCGTCTGTGAACTCTTATGGGCCAAGAAAATGCTCTCAGATTTGAAAATTGATTGTGGAGAACCGATGAGCCTCCATTGTGGCAACAAGGCAGCAATAGAAATAGCTCATAACCCCGTCCAACATGACCGCACAAAACATGTTGAAATAGATAGACACTTCATTAAAGAAAAGCTCGATAAAAAAATAGTTAGCTTTCCCTTTGTAAGATCACAAGACCAACTAGCAGACATCTTGACGAAGGCTGTCTCCTCTGGAACGTTTAAAGACATAGTTGACAAGTTGGGCATGCTCGACATTCATGCACCAACTTGAGGGGGAGTGTTGAATAACAGTAACTTTTATATTTTTGGTAATTATCCCAATTACCTCAGATTAGGCAAATTGCTAATATTAGGCCTGATTATGTGTATACGTTTATTCTAGTTTCTATTTAATAGGATTATTTCCTAATTCTGTAATATTTGTCATGTATAAATATACCCTTGTAATAGGGAATTACAATCAATAAAAATACATTTTCTCTACTGGTATTATTGTCTGATAAATACCCTTCAATTCACAATGGCCATTTGCTTGGTCATAAACTCCTTGACATCAGAAACAAGTAGAGAAGTCTCGGGCAATTTAGGAAAAAGGTAAAACCCATGAAAAGTGTTTGGATAATCGATTAACTGCGATTCCTTCCCCGATTTCGTCAACCACTCATAATACTTCCTTTGCCAATCACGCAACGGGTCAAATCCACCCACAAACACAATAGTATTTGGATAATCCAAACTTGAAATATCCACTGCATTGGGCCCACTCACGTTAACCGCTTCATGGTCCCGATCCGACCCGTTTGGCAAAAACATCTTCCAGTGCCAATCGGTTCTATCCACCGAAATAATCGGTGCCCGGTTTAATTGGATTTCGGATTTGGTTCGTTCTTCTCCTCCGAAAAATGGTTGAACCGAAACCAACCTAATAACATTCACCGTTTGGAGCTTCTCTTTGGAAACCCGAACAGCCACATGGTGGGCCAGGTTTGCACCCGCGCTATCACCCGCCAAAAAACATTTGGTGACATCAGCAACGTCCGGTAAAACGTTGCCATTTTGGTCGAGGAATTTTAAGACGTCAAAACCGTCATGGTATTGAGACGGGTAGCAGTGTTCGGGGGCAAGGCGGTAGTTAACGGAGACGACGACGACGTTAAAGGAACGACAGTAGAGGCGACAAACGACGTCATAAGGAGTTGAAGCTGCAGAGAAGAACGCGAAGGTGCCGCCGTGGAAGTAGACGAGAACGGGGAGGGAGGTGGCGGAGACGGCGGAGGAGGAGGGGATGAAGAGGCGGAACCAGAGGTTGCGGGCGGGGTCGACGGTGACGTCCGAGGAGGAAACACCGTCGACGGGGGTGGGGTTTGGCAGTGACTGGCGGTCTGCGAGGTTGAAAAGGCGACGGTTGATGGTTGCGTTGGAGCGGCGAGAAGCGTCGACGATAGTGGAGAGGAGGGAAGTGAGTAAGCGAACTTTCCATGGAAGGGTTAGCTTGGCTTTGGTGGGTTCAGCAGCCATGTGGTTGTTCGGAGAATGAAAATGGGTAATGATGAGATTGAGAAGTGTTGTGTTGTTTTATGAGATGAGAAGGAAAGACATGGCTATGAGACAACTTACATTACACTACGTACACCTTTCATCTATAACTTTTTCACCTATTTTTTTTATTCATATAAATTAAACACGTATTTGTCTGTAGAGAGAAGTAAACACATTCTTCTGGAAATGGTCTAGTGGTACCACATATGGTGTATGTCAATATCATTTTTTATAATATTTATACTTTTATCTCTCGTATTATTAACAATAGATGTCTAATTGGTGACATATTGGAGGTCCAAGAATAATTTTTCATAATATTAATTTCAAATTTCGCTCATGGTGTATGTCAATATCTGTTACAGGCCAAGGCCATACAAATTAATAATGAGAATGCTATTTCTTCCTGTATAAAATTTATGATATCTTCTGGTCTTATGCATCATGAATCACACATGAGGAGATAGATTGAAAAAATAATAATTTCAAATAGCAAGAATTCTACTATCTTGTACAGATATATAGATATTCCTCCCCTCTATTCAGCATCAAGTTTCTACTTTCAACACATTCATTACATGTTGATTGTTGAAGTACACAATAATATAATTAACATTAAGACTACAAATAGATCAACCAACCCATAGGATTCAGATTGCCTTGCGTTCTAAAGTACCTTGCATAATATCAACCCATATGATTGAAATTGATATTTCAAAATCAAAACCAACAAACTAATCTAATTAAATATGATTGATTTAGATTTGATTTTATCTTATAAACAAACCAAATTAATCCATGAAGAAGCTTATTTGATATTAATTTGACTCGATCAAGTTAATACAAATAAAACCTAATCAAACCCATAAATCCCACCTAATCCAATTTTTTACTTGGATTGAGTTCAGTTGGGTATACCCGTGATTATCTCTTGAACATTATGGAAAATTTAAATGAGAATGTTTTTAGTTATTATTTTTTCATTAGAACATTTTAAGAGTTCTTCTTCATCGAGAGTATTCTCCCCTTATAGCTACAACATTATTATAGACCCCACATGTTATTATTATCTGCTATAAAAGGTGCACATGTACAAATTATACCAGTAGGTGTATATATGTAGTACTTCAATTTCTGATCTGTTAAATGAAAGTGCATCCAAATTAACGAGCATGTGTGATGTCTTCCTGTGTTTGCATGATGATAGATGCCTAATATTGATAACTCATGATCTCAATTCGCAAATGGCTGTGCTTTAAATAACCAAAACATCTACTATGTACGATAGATTCCTCGCCTCTATTCAATTTCAACACATCCATCAGCTCATGTAGAAGTACGTACACAATATAATAATTAACAGTAAAATGATCGGAACGCATTCAAGCAAACACAATTCACGTGATGCATGCAATCCACTGGCTTACCGTAACCACTTGGGAGGATAGAAATTTTGTGTAGAAGTTTTCATTCGGTTCATAACTTTGTATGTGGTTCAATTAATCATCTATTTGCGGGCTGTTGTTGTTTCTTTGAGGGGATATTCGTGCCTCTGATTTCTATTTTGATGATATCCACTGGCTTTTGTAAAATGATAAAATCTAAAATTAAAAACCAGTTCATTATATAATAGCTAAAAAGCAGTAAAACTAGCGTAGAAACGAAAAGAGAAGGGGAGATTTTATACTAGGTCATCCACAAATCATTTGAACTACATCAATTCCCTACATTATTAGATATTGATCACCAATTCACCATAATCACTAATAAATTACATAACATATTCTTTCCAACAATCATTATTATTTTCTCAAGTCTTTGTAGACTAAATCATAGCTCAATAACTGTTACCCTGACACTAACTCACCCAATTATTAGGGTGGTACATATACCACACATAACAATATACCAATCCCCCTTATTGGCCTCTAGAGTACCTTTATCTTGTTCAAGATTTATAAATTTTAACTCTTTAGCTCTTTATAATATTCAATGACTGGATATACACAATATGATACGGAGCTTAATTAAAAAACTCCTTAAAATATTCCCATTTAATGAACTTTCATTTGGACAACTGTTTTGACATGAATTTTCTCATGGAACATTCTATCAACTTTTGAAATATGTCAAGATTCCCACTTCTAAAAAGTCGATCAATTTTTGTTGGCATAATGATCACATTTTGCTTCTGAATGTTTATGGTGGATATAAATGTCTTCCTACAATTTTTTTGCCTTCTGAGCATTTTATATTAGTTTTTCCTTTCGGAGCATGTTTGAACATTATTTTAGCATATGTTCTTTTATGTAGCATTTGTGCTGCTTCTGGAACAATCAATGTTGATATATGTCATTTAAGGTCCTTGTTTTGTTTGCATGCATCTTATGATACAATTTCCGGAAACAAGCATTTGGTATTTAGTCTTGCTATTCTTTGATCATTTTCTGTTCATATTCTATCTTTAGGTCACATAACTTTTAATGTTTTTGTACTTTGATTTTTTGCAAGCATATTCAGTCTAGTAATATTTTGGAAGTTGTCCTTTTGTTTCTTCTAAAGTGCAACATTTGATATTTACTCTATAATTTTCCTTATATCATAAAATTATTTATTATTTATCTTAATTTTTTATAATATAAATAACTTATTTAATTTTTGAATTTATAGAAACAAAAAACTTCTATTGTAAGTATTGTACGTTCTACCTATTTTCCATTTTATGTCTTTCATGTTTAATAAATAATTCAATACCCACAAAACACATGGAAAAAACAGTGTGTATTACTGGATTGTGTAAGTTGTTCTTGTCCCACTTTGCTTCTTCTTCACACATGCAAACATGCAGTAGTCATTTGTTACCTTCTCATCTCATCTCCTGATTACACTCGTAAACAAACCCACACATTTTTTTCTGTCACCACTTCTCAGTTTGTCATTACCCAGCGTCACTCTCCGAGTCACGGACCCAACCGAGTTAACTCGCCAACAACCATGGAAGCCGCAACCACCAAACCAACCCTTTTATGGAAAGTTCGTTCGCTTATCCGTTTCCCTCCTTTCCACCTTCACCACCGTCTCTCGCCACTCCAACGACACCGTCAACCGCCGTCTCTTCAACCTCTTCGACCAGAAACTTCCCCCAAACCCCACCGCCGTTAACGGCGTGTCCTCGTCCGACATCGCCATGGACCCCACCCGCAACTGCTCCTTCACCTATTCATTACTATATTCACGGCAATCTCCATCGCCTCCCGTCCGGTAATTGTTTACTTCAATGGCCGCACATTCTTTAAATTTAAATTTTAAATTATTATTAAGATTTGTTAAAGTGTTATAATTTTTTATTATTATATTTTAAATAGGAATTAAAATTAGATTAATTTATTATATTATTAGAAGGTTGTTAAACTACTCTTCCATATAAAAACCTCACATGAAAAGAAATTATATATAAAAGATAATAGAAGAATGAATAAAATAAATGATAAATTATTATTTCAATTTATGAAATTTATGGGTATTTGATTTTTAACACATTTTCGTTCTTCTCCGCAGCCTCAACCCCTTACTACGCAGTTTGTCTCCTCTTCTGTCGCTCACTTTCGTTGTTGTCTCCGTTAACTACCGTCTCGCCCCCGAGCACCGCTACCCCTCTCAATATGATGACGGTTACGACGTCTTAAAATTCCTCGACCAAAATTTTACCGTTTTGCCACATGTTGCTGACATCAGGAAATGAATGTTTTTTTGGCGGGTGATGGCACGATAAATATTGCCTATATATTCTATTAGCATATCATCAAATGACATTGTCAACATCATCTTTTTGTTTAGATCCAAATTGAGAATATCCCACATGTAACTTTTGTCGAAGCTATATTTACAAAAAAAAATCATTGAAAGCCACAGAAACTAAAAATGTTATTTAATTTGGAAACTATAAACAAATGATCCACATTTTTATTTCTGTGACGCAAATTTTTAATGTACATTCTCTAATAAAAAAAAATCATCATCTATACAATACGAAAAGGATCAATATATTATTATACATACAAGAGAATAAGAGAGCGTTTTAGACCAACTCCATTAATGATCTTTGACCTTAAAATGCACCACAACGTATGCATATATGATACAACTACTCAACTACCAACTAATTTCTCTCTTTAATGCTATCACAACTAATTACACAAATTGAAACCCTCTTAATTCACGTCGGCAATTTGCTTGTCGATGAAATCCTTGACATGAGAAGCAAAGCGAGAAGTGTCGGACAAATCCGTAAACAAGTGAAAACCATGAATCATATTTGGGTACTCAATTAACCCTACCTCAATACCCGATTTTCTTAACCACTCATAGTACCTCCTCTGCCAATCCTGTAACGGGTCAAAACCCGCAATCACAACAAGTGTATTCGGATAACCCAAACCCGAAATATCCACCGCATTGGGCCCACTCACGTTTACCGCTTCATGGTCCCGGCCCAGCCCGCTTGGCAAAAACGACTTCCAATACCAATCCGTTTTCTCCAACGAAACCAACGGGTCTTGCGTCATCCGGATCTCGGATTCGGTTCGTTCTTCCCCTCCGAAAAACGGTTCAATTGAAACCAACCCGATAACTCTAACGAACCGGAACTTCTCTTTGCAAACCCGAACCGCCACGTGGTGCGCTATGTTCCCGCCCGCACTATCACCTACTAAAAAACAATTATTAATGTCACCCAAAACGGCGCCGTTTTCATCGAGGTATTTAATCACGTCGAACCCGTCGTCGTATTGGGAGGGGTAACGGTGTTCGGGGGCGAGACGGTAGTTAACGGAGATAATAACGGCATTGAAGGAGCGGCAGAAGAAACGACAAACGGCGTCGTATAAGGTTGAAGCCGGGGAGAGGAACGCGAAGCCGCCGCCGCCGTGGAAGAAGATGACGACGGGAAGGGTGGTGGCGGCGGAGGAGGAAGGGGAGAAGAGGCGGAACCAGAGGTTGCGGGTGGCGTCGACGGTTACGTCGTAGGTTTTGACACCGTCGACGGGGTTGGGGCTAGAGGGGAGCTTGCGGGAATGCGGTCGAAGAAATTGAAGAGACGGCGGTTGACGGTGCCGTTGGAGCGGCGAGAGGCGTTGATGAGGAGGTTGAGGAGGGAAGTCAATATGCGAAGCTTCCATGGAAGGTTCGGTTTGGTGGACGGAGGCATTGTTGGTGGTGAGTTGACTCAGTTGACTCGGAGAGTGAAACGAAGAAGCGAATTAGTTAAGTGGCTGGGAACTGGGAAGTGAGAACTTTTTAAGTCTTCTCTCTGGGAAAGGTAGGGCAATTCCAATGCATTCACGTCAAAATCGTTATCTTTTGCCACACGCGGAAGTATTAGACGGGTTGGTTAGTCACCTCATGACCTTTTGTCCTTATAAAATCTTAAATGTGTGTTTGTGGTGAAATTTATTCATTTTCAATAATAATCCAAAAATAAACATTGATACTTTATTCAATTCGAAAATTTGTTACACGGATTCGTCAATTAAAAAAACTTTTATAAAAAAAGAAAAGGGAAGTCATGTGCATCACAACTCACAAGTTCTCTATGAAAACTAAGTAGATGGCATTTATTGTTACGTGTAAATATTCTTTAAAGTTTGAATGTTTGAAGTAACGTTATTAGAAAAGAATATAGATCTTCTTTCCAAAACAAGAAAGAATATAGATCAATTACTGTAAATTCACCAAGCTATAAGGGATAAGTTAATTACTTTGATGAATGGATCAAGTTACAAAAACTGATAGGATCAAGTTATTTACAAGTTAGTATAAAAAAAGATAAATTAGCACGTGCATTGCGCAAGCTTACTCTACTAGTAACTTCAAAGATAATGAAGGATACGCTATCTTATGGATCTATTTATTTTTATTTTTCTATGCAGCTTCTTTTTTACTTTTCCACGCAGACATAAATCCATAAAGAACTATAGTGGCATAGATGCTTCTCTCGACATCTTGTTAGAAGGGTAGGATGTTCAGTTAGTCCATCATATGTTTAGGCTTAAAACAAATTTAGGGTGAGAGTGACGAACAAAGGAATAAAGATGTTTGAGACGTGTTAATAATGAATTGAAAATGCAGAATACATTTTATGAGCTAATTTGGTAATATACTAAAGACTGCTTGATTAATAAATATTAACGACTAATTAGTATTTAAACAAAAGAGAATGACAAAAAAAATCTGGGAATGAATCTTACAAAAAAAATCATGTAACATTCAAATCCCATTCACACACGAAAGAAAACACACCTCAATCATTTTTATTTTTTTTTGACGAAGAACCTCAACTATTTATATAGTAAACTAAGTAATCATAAACTTTTACTAATACTAATAGTCTAATACTTTTTTTCTTTCTAGAAGGCTTGAAACAAGAACTTGCATAGCCTTACTTACACTTGACTCCAACATGAACATATTACATATTTGATTTCAAATCGGAAATTCTCTTGGTGATGAAATCCTTAACCTGTGAGATCAACTGAGATGACTCGGGCAATTCAGGAAATATATAAAACGCATGAATCATAGTTGGATACTCAATCAATTGAGCCTTTTTCCCTGATTTCTTCAACCACTCACAATACTTCTTTTGCCAATCTTGCAATGGGTCAAACCCACCCACAAACACAAGGGTATCCGGGTAATTCAAACCCGACAAATCCTCAGAATTCGGCCCGCTAACATTCGAAGCCCCGTGGTCACGGTCCGACCCATCTGGCAAAAACGCCTTCCACAGCCAGTCCGTCCTTGCCGTTGACACCAGCGGCGCCCCCTCGAACTTCACCTCCGCTGGCGTCCGTGCCTCCCCGCCAAACCACGGTTGGATCGAAACCAACCCTACAACCCGAATTCCCCGGAGCGGACCCGACTTCGCAACCCGAACCACCACATTGTGTGCCAAATTCGCGCCGGCGCTGTCGCCGGCGAGGAAGCATTTTGACACGTCAGCATTTTCCGGCAGCACCGCGCGGTTCTCGTCGAGGAATCTGAGGATGTCCTCGCCGTCGTCGTATTGCGAAGGGTACCGGTGCTCCGGCGTGAGGCGGTAGTTGACGGAGACGACAACGGCGGGGATTTGCTTGCAGATCCGCCGGCAGACGGCGTCGTAGGCAAACGAATCCGGCGACAGGAAAGCGAAGCCGCCGCCGTGGAAGAAAATGACGACGGGGAGGCAGCCGGCGGAGGCGTCGGCGGGGTGAAAGATTCGGAACCAGAGGTTCCGTTTGGCGTCGACGGTGACGTCTTTGATGGAAACGCCGTTAACAGGTTTGGCGTTAGGTTGGGCTTTGCGATCGAGGAAGTTCATGAGACGGCGGTTAACGGTGCCGTTAGAACGGCGTGCATAGTCCGTTAGGGTAGAGAGAAAGGAAATTGAAATGCGGGTTTTCCACGGTAGAAGGGGTTTTGGCTTTGGGGTTTCGGAAGCCATTGTCGTTTGGGAGAGTGACTCAGTAAAAAAAAGTAAGCTAAAGACTACACAGATGGAGAATTGCACAGAATAAGCCAAGACGACGCGACTTTTAAATATAAGTTTCGTGCTTTGGCATTGTGTTTTGATGGTCCATTATTGGTCATTGAAGAAAGTTGGGGTGGTTAGTTAGTTATCTCCTCTACAAGGAAAATAATTGAAGCGGAACTTCTTGAAAGAAAATCTTGTATTCGATTGGTTGTAGATAAGTGGGTCCACGAATTTTAGTGGCAAGTTGTTTGTGAAGAAGAAAAGGATAAAAAATAACTACAACCGTTACTTTTGGTGGGGATAATCATTTTAAATTGGAAAAAAAAAAAGAGTATCTTAAATCTTAAATACTTAATAATTTAAGTAGTAGATAATTTTTATGTATTATCAACACGTAAAATCAACTAATAATTCAAAAACTTGACATATATGATAATAATTGTATTAAAGTGGTTATTGTATTTTTTTATATAGAAAATAGTGATTCTTGTTAAAATTTAAAAACTTGACATGTATGATAATTTATAGTTGAATAATAGTATATATTTTTATGTTATGGTGAATATATTTTTACAACAAAAAATCAGTACATGTACTAATTATGTTTATTAGGAAATTTTTTGTTTAATTACAATATAATGTAGTGCTTGACATTTTTTTAAGCTTGTTTCCTCTTTAATAAAAGGAGAAGTTAGACTAAAAAATATATATATGAAAACTCTTCAAAATTTAAGCACCTTAAGTTTTATGAAGAAATTGTACTTTCTTGACAAAAAAAATGAAGAAATTATACTTTATAAAAATTAATTAGAGAATCTTTGGGTTAGCTTTTTTTTTCCTGACAAGTCTAAAATAACTTTTAGTCGTCATAAAAAAAATTAGTCAAAATATTTTTTGATTAAGAGTTAAGAATTAATCTTTCAAAATATTGATATCCATTTAAATCTAAAATTATTATAAACTTTCATTTGAATCCCATATGTGTCTCTCTTTTTTCAAATTAATTTTAGTGTTGTGGAAGTATCATCCAATATTCTTCTTGTTTGAAACCATTCGTGAACTGCAATTTAAAACTAGCATAAAGTTCAAAAGAAAAAAAAAAACTAGCATAAAGTTGCTTGCTCTTTCTTTTGGATGGTTTTTCTTACCTTTATCTTTTTTATAATAGAAAGGACTTACATCATCTGAAATGATAGAGAATAAATGATGAGGGGTCTCCTTAATCCAAACCCTGACCTTAAAGTAGCAAGTATATTTGGATCAAGGGAATAAATTAGAGAGATATATCAATAAGTCATGAATAATTATATAAGTGAATTTAACACTATACTTTAACCTAAAATCTTAAGGTTCAGGTTTATGGATCTTCTCCTCACTTATATGGTGCTCAACTTTTCCATTTTTTCTCGATGTGAGACTTTACGTCATACTTGTACTCCAATAATCTTCCCATCAAGTATAGATCTTTTTCACATGATAGTCTCCCCCTCGAGCGGAAGTCATTATCATCCACGAGTATTCCATGGTGGTCATTAGAGTTCACATGTTCTAGATACATGCACCGTCACTCAACCCATGGGACACGATGCCTGAACCCACCACCAGTAAGACTTTTGATACAAGGGATCCCCAGGCCAAGGATTCATCGTCATCATCTTACTCCTTCATGCTGATAACCAAGTCAAATCATCGGCTCTAATGCAAATTGTTGTGCATCAAGGGGGTAAACTGGAGACATTTATACCAATGAGTCATGAGCAACTATATAAGTGAATCTAACACAACACCTTAACTCAAAACTTAAGGATCAGATTTATGAGTTTTCTAATCATTTATATTGTACTCAACTTTTTCATTTCTACTTGATATGAGACTTCATTTCACACTTATACACCAACAAAACCTTTTCTGATGGAACATCCATTGACCATTGAGTTCTATCAGTCCACATAACCCATAGGAATTCACAAATCCTCTGCAAAAACTCCTATCCACATCTGTAAGCACTCCTCAAACCAACTAGTAAAGGAAACATTCTCATCAAAATGAAACCTAGCTCCAAAGGAGGAAGCAAACCAACACCTCTTCACTTCAACACACAAGAAATGTATGAACAACAAAGTTCTCTCCCTCCCCACACCTGGGACATATAATATCAACCTCCAATCCTTTGGTTCCGAGATTTGTCATGACCGGTAAAATGTTCTTACAAGCCCTCCACACAAAATGAAGGCATTTGGAAATTAATATATTTTAAAAAAGATTGGTGATGAAATCATTGAATCTTTTAAATATTTAAAAAACTAAATTAAAAATTAAGCCAAAAACAAAGACAATACAAAACGGAGAAAAATACTCTTTGGAAAAAAGAAAAAAGAAAAGAGAAGGATAATGGTGATGTGATAAAAAAAAAAAAAACCAGATAAATGAAGTACTAATTGATAGTATAAAAAAAGGAGAAGGATAATGGTGATGCTATGAAAGCAATGAATGCACACTTGTACATGATACATCTTTAAGGCATGTAACTGCGTCCGAATACCCTATTTTAATAGTATAGATCTGATCATGTGAATTATGAAGATGCATCCTTCAACTATTAAGCATGCCATGATTCAAATGAAAATATTGGATGGGCTGGGACAGTTTTGTTTGACTCTTTTTTCAGAGAAACAATTTTGTTTGACTTACTCTATCTTTATTTCCACAAAAGAGACAACTTTAAAGTCAAGATTTTTATTTTGCTCAATTTTTTTTATAAAAATATCATTAATTAATAAAAAATCATTAATATAACTTTTAAATTAATTATTGTAAAATTTAACAAATTTATTATATGATAGTTTGTGATTAGAAGATATTAGGTTATTATAGTATAAAATTGTTTGACAGTAAACCTATTTTTTTCTATTATATTCAAAATAGGTTTTTATTTTAAAAAAAAAATCCAAAGGAAAATGCTAAAGGTCATCAAAGATATTTTCGTAAGAAACACACTACTGTTTTCTATCAAATCCCGTTGAATATGTTTTGATTTTTTTGACTAATATTTTTTATAAGAGAAAGAAGAGCCCTCCACGACACGTTGTTGTTCGTGCAATTCGTGCATACATCATTCGTACCACATAGCAACGCTCAATTCCAAATGGGTTTTAACTAGCTTTATTTTTCACCTCTCATTTCTTTTAAAATTTAGTTCAATTATAGAGTAGTTATTTATGTATACTTTAAAGGATATTTTATCATATCTTAATCTAATCTAATATTTCAAAGGATTTTTTTTTATTTCATAAAAGAAATAAATGGTGAGTTCATTGGGCGGTTGATTGGTAGGGGATAGCTAAATAGAAAGGCTTGAAATTTTTAGCATGTGCTCACCTTATCAAACCTGTTCATGCCCACATTTATATATATGAACCGTATTTCTTTATTTTCCTTTTTTCGAAGTGGGGTGTAATTTTTTTCTAAAATGTCAAACTGAATTAAGTTTAATAGATTGATTTGTATAGTTCGATATATAATTACACCGAACTTTTTCAACCACTCCCTTCTTCGAATCTCCATCCATTCTAAAATATCATTTTAAAAAAAACATTGATCTTCTAAGTTGAGTACTTTACCGACTTTTCTTTTATATTTTCTAATTAATACTTAAATAAGTAGATTATATTTTAAATTAAAATTTATTAATTAAAGTACATTTTACATTTTAAAATTAAAAATATTAAATTTATATATTTTAATACTTTAAAATATTTTTTATATTTTATGTAAATAATCTTAATATTACTAATGTTACAAATTTAGTTTTTT
Organism: Glycine tomentella; assembly: GCA_007407185.1. NCBI lineage: Eukaryota > Viridiplantae > Streptophyta > Magnoliopsida > Fabales > Fabaceae > Glycine > Glycine tomentella. Next base: position 332,171 of record PYAF01002719.1, on the reverse strand, counting down.
AGTGGCATTAATAATATTATTAAAATTATTTAATAAAATTAGAGATTATTGTAATTTTAATCTGTGTTAAAAAAGTATGTTAGTGATCAGTTAAATTAATTAGCCTAATAAGTATAAAAAAAGTTAATTAGACTAATTAGTACTGAGCTTAATTGCATAAAAATAAAGTAATGAGCATAATTATTCTGGGTTGGGTCATGTTTTTATTAGGCTGAAATTGCTTCTTCTTGAAGGCCGAATCATAGTATACTTAGGAAAATTGTTATACATACCTCCCCATTATTATTTGTTTTCCTCCCTTCCCTTGTATATTACACCCCCCCCCCCCCCCCAAAAAAAAATAAAATAAAATAAACAAAAAAATCCATTTACTAGAAACTGTGTTCCAGTTCCAGATATGCTATCATGAGGTGGGGGTTACAACCTCCTTGGATTTTGATAATTTTGTATCCAAAATCTTTATAGTATTTCTCTTCAGAGTCGGCTTCTTCCAATTATTAAAATGGTGATGGTCGGCATTCTGAGATGAAAGCTTTGCTTCTTGCTAGAGCTCACACAATGGAGCTTGTAACTAGAAGGTACCCCTCCTGGTAGCACATCTGGAACATAGTTTCCAATGACGGCTATTTTTGGAGAAAAAAAATATATAAAAGGGAGGTATACAATTAACAAAGGGATGTATATATAGCAATTGTCATACTTAGACCCCTTCTAATTTCAAGTTGAATTCATACATAGAGGCCCTAATGTCTACACCTACTTTTAATTCCTACGTGGGCTAGTGTCTCTTTTCATTTCAAGACTTGAGTCTCATTTTACTTTATCATATATACTCAAGAGTTGAATTGCTTAGATTAATTTTAGACGTCCATCACGCATAATTATTATTATTTTTACTTATATTTGAATCTAAAGGAAGTATATAAGTCATTCATTATATATAAAATTTTGTTGACTAGTGTCTTTAAAACATTTATTAAAAAAAATATTTATTATAAAAATCATAAGAAAACACAAAAAATTATGAATAACACAATTTTACACACTTTAATACAAAAAATATATTTTTAATTCCTTAATCAATGTGGTTGATTCTCCTCGATGGGTTGCACCTCCGAAGGGCTATGTGAAGTGCAATGTTGATGCTGCTTTTCATCAACAAACTGGAGTCACAAGTTGCGGCATGTGTTGTAGAAACGATAAAGTAGAATTCATATTGGTAAAATCTGAATGGAGAGTAAGCTTTGCTATTGGAAGGAGAAGATATCGGCCTTTTAAAGTCTATTCAATGAATGGTAGAAATTGGTTATTCTCATGTCATCTTGGAAATGGATTGCAAGGTGATAGTTGAAAAAATAAATAAACAAATTGGGAAAGGATAACTTTGAGTTAGGGGATACTATTCTTCAATGTAAATATTTACTCTCCAAAAATTTAAACTATAGTGTTGAGTTTCTGATGATCCAGACATGCAAATTTTGTTGTTCATTTTATTGTATGATGTATTTATGATTAATTTGATCATTAATGAAATGAGGTGATATTTTATGTAAAAATAATAATATCCTAATAACATTAATTAACATTTATCTTATATATAAGTCTAATGTTGTAACATTAATTATTTACACAAATCTTTCGTGAGGTAGATTTTTCGTTGCAAGAGGGAGATAACTTTTTTTCGTGCTCCCAAAGTGGTCACTTTGTTGGAGAAACAAAAGCTGACTCCAACAGTATCACAATTTCAAATTTTATACTAATAGTTAACCTTTTGCCAATGACTTTAATATAGCACAAGTTTGTTTAATGATGTCCTTAGCAGCTTAATAATCAATTGCCAATTTGACCTCAGTGAGCAAATTTTAAATTTACGTACATGCATCGGTTCCTAACAGCAATAATGCAACAAAAAATCTGTACATTTTTGTAGTACGGCAGGCCTATCTTGCATCATTTTAAATGATAGTATTAATAAAATTATAAAAGTTATAGATTACAATCTTCAAAATTCTAATAGTGGCCAACCTTTATTCACGAAATCTGCTAACTATATATTCTTAATAGTGTAGCACTTCATATATCACAATCTCATTAAATTACTATTTATTTCTTAATTGAATCCAAATCCAATTGTCTAGAATTTCAACCACATATACATGTGGGAATCATTCCATAATGGAGAACCCTTAATTAAGCAGAAAGGAATATTATATGGAGTAAGTTGGCAATTGATACAATTATTAAGACGAAGACAAGTTATATTTGTATGCTTATATTATAGCTTTTGTACATCTCATCACTCCAGTGAAGGGACTTGATCTGTGATTTTACTTTTGAAGGAAGAAATGCAATTTACCTAATGCTGGAATGCTTTGTCTTTATAAAGTAATATTGAGTCTACCAATCTCAATTAAGATTAACCAATAATATAAAATGCTTTCTAAATACGAAAGTCCCCCCTCACAAAATTTTAAATGATTTTTTTTCCTTAAGTGTAATTATAAATGTAGCCAAACCAAACATAATAAGTTTTACTGTTTATAAATCTGTTTTGCTCTTAATATTTTTTCTCCATTAATATGTTTGAGTTTTTTTTTTTTTTTTGAGAAATATAATAATCGTTAATCTATGTTTAGAAATAACATTTTTTTTAAAGAAGCTGGTCTAAGCATCAAGGGAGGGAGGACACATCCCAATGTTGGCACCCATCCTCCCACCTATTCCACACAAAGAACCAACCTAAATATATTAATGTAGAAATAACAATTTATCTCCTTCAAAAAGTTTTAAAAAAATATATTTGAAATAAACTGAACTAAATATAAAATTAATTTTTTTTCTCAAATGAAAAAATATTGTGTGCTATAAGTATGTAGTGATGTTTAAATTAGAACAATATGATGAGGTTTTATTTTTAATGCTGGCTAAACAACGAGAAGAGATTATCTCCCATATTATAATATAGGGTAGTAATTCTTCTAGTGTTTGATATACATATTTTAGCGAACTAGTTTTCCCCGCCCTAATCAATCTAGCTCAAGTAGACTTTTCTATGTCAGATCTATAAATTAATTTGAAGAGAAAAAAGTAAGGTAAATATGAACTTTCTTAATAAACATTTTGGCTTAGATCCACGGCAATTTATTTAATCTTCAATAAAAAATAAATAGTAATATATTATATTATGAACCTGATGTGTTAGATAATTCACAGCCTTTTTGTTACCTGTCTCTTTCACTTTCTTTATTCTAGATTATTGTTCTCCATGTAAATGTTTGCCGCGAACAACCATTTACGCATAATATATGACTCTACCTTTTTCTCTTTCGTACTTATAATAGGTGTATACAATCTTAAGGAATCCAAAAAACTTGGTAAATTGGAGCCACTATAAATTGTTTTCCCAAGTCATAAAAGCAAAAGGCTGAAACAAAAGGTTGCAGGTTAGGTTCTTAGATGATTTTCCATTATGTCTAAATCTCTTTCAGAGATATGAGATCCATGTTGGATCCAATATATATATGAAACTTTGAAGAAAAAAAATGATCTGTCTAAATCTCTTTTGATTTATTTATAAAATTTAATTAACTAATTCACAAAAAATAATGAATTTAGTTATTAATTAGTATCATCAGATTATTTCTGAATATATATATTTCTATCCAAACCACTCCTACTATTAATGAGATATACTCTTATTTTTTTCAAATATTTTTGCTGGCTTTAATTATTTTAATCACTCTCATTTTTGAAGTGATTTTAACCTCTCTCGTTAGTAATATATTTATTACATAAAAATAACGAGTTTTTTCTTAATAATTTATGTAATCATTTAAGTTTTCCAGCGACCAAAACTATCTCGGTTGCTGAATAAAAAATAAATGAATCGCTAGAATTTTTGGACTTGAGTAATTAAACTACTTTGCGACCAAAATAGCGATCGAGTTTTTCGGTTGCAAATATAATCGTTATTATTTGCAAATGACGATATTTGCTATCATTGGTGTTCTGTATTTATTCAGAACACAAATGTACAGCGAAATATGCTGTAGGATTGCTATAGGATCAAATTCTGATTCTTCTGCTTCAAAGATATTTATGGAGATGAAATACTTTGAAGCAAACGATCACAGAGAGAAACCACCAATTGACGCGGGGTGTGTGCTCTGTGTAATTGAAAGAGATAGAATCTCCATGGAGGATATCCCTATTTATAGCTTTGAGAATACTGACCTGAGTTAATTAGTTGAGTAGTGAGCCTCATCCATTATCTGTATCCGGAGATTGACTTATAATGAGTTTAGTGACTATAGTATTGTTATCTCCAATACCTTCGATTATCTGAATAGCTGATAAGTGGCTGTTATAATATTTGTTATATCTTCCTATCCTTTGATGGTTAAGATATTAGGTATTTGAATTAATAAGATAAATGAACCTTTTATTTTGGTCAAGAAAAATTACCGTAACAATTGGCTAAATCGATTGCAGTTTGGACCAATATTTTCAGTTGGCTAATTTCAGTGGCTAATCCGCAAATTTCAAGTTATGAGTTCAAAGTCTCGTTTCAAATGTGAATAATTTTGACCACTCTCAAACCCAAAAATTAAACCATTTAAAAGAAATGTAATTCTTTACAATTTGAACTAAAGGTTGATAAAATAAGTTTGAATACTGATATTTCCTTCCTGTTTCAAAAGAGAGATGGATTATCTTCATAAAAGTTGCAAGTAATAAACGTGTTTTTCTTAATAAAAAAGAGAAATAGAGTTTGATAGATGTAAAAACGAATTACATATGATGTACAAGGAACCAAATGAATTAAGGAAGACTTTGAATTTGAACTTTGAAGGCTTGCTTTGAAAATCAGAGCCAGCCTAGCAATGTGCATAACATTCAAAATATAAAATTGTCAACAAAGAGCAAAGAGCTAGAAACCACACATACTATATAGTTTTAAGCTTTAAATATATAGTTGATATTAAACGTGGCCAACAGAGGGACAATGTAAGCAAATGTTGGATTCGTGGTGCATGCCATGTGGAGGGTTACGAGTTACAAGGTAACAGCGTCTAGGAGAGGAGTTGTTATTGTTGTTAGCAATGAATCTGATCTTTGAAGATGCATCCAATTGTTTACATTTCCAAAGCATACAGCCTTATTCAAGGGCATCCAGCATATACTCAGAGCAACTGGCAACCTTTATATGATAGTATATAATCATTATACAAATCGATTTCTCAAAGATTGGGTGATGTTTGCCCAACCAAATCCTGCAAAATGGAACACCATGGCAATTTATTATTCACATGTGTGATCTTTGTTTATATGCCTACCCTCTAGATTTCTGGTGCAGATTCTGTTTGCTTCATGGTAGTCCTCTTGATTAAGCAGAGCTCAATGAGTTAACTAACCCAATTATTGGTGATTACAATAAAATAAAATTAATAATTTGTTTTCTAGAACACATATGTTCCGCTAAAAGCAATATGATTAAATTGGTTCGAGCTAAATAAGATTATCATATTAATAAATGTAATTATATACAAGAATTTGAACTCGAAATTATTTATTAAGCTAGTTGAAATAATTTCATATCAATTAATTTATGAGTTTGATGATAAAAAAAATTATAAATTTAAATAAGATTCAAATTTTTAAATTATAGATAAAATTTTTTTATTAAAAATAACTACTAAAATCTTTCAATAAAAATTAATTATCAATAAAAATAAGAAATATTTGGCATAATTGATTACATGATTTCTGAAATTTAGAAACAAACTTATACGAAGAATGTGGGTAGAGCAGGGTTATGTTTGTTGTACCATTTCATTCCATGGACACGCATTTTAAAGTACTGTTTTGTGAGAACTTCAAAACTCTGTTATACACACTCAGTTTTTGACGGCAGCAGTTTTGTGTTTCAATAATGCGAAAACGGTGCCCCAATAATTGGAAGCAATGCCATGGCTGATTGGCTGTCCCCCAAATTTAGACGTGGCAATATCCTGCTTCTCCACGCACCCTATTACAGCTCACTCACAACAAATCTCTGACCATCTTTACCCTCCAATAATAAAAAAAAAGTGTGGAAACCTCACCCAACCTTAGAATGAACTCAAAGAAGTGATAAATTTAATATGTTTTTTAATGATAATGATATAAGTTTGTTTTTGTATGATAATGATATAATTTTGTTTTTGTTTAATAACTTAATTTAAGCCAGAAAGTACATTCACTGTAAGTAAAGTTTAGATTTACTAGAATTAAAATAACTTTGGTAACCAATAGTGTTACAATCAAATAAGACCACATAATAGGATCAAATCAACTACAAATCAGATATGGTTTCCATTTCTTTAAGATTTCATTCATGGAAATATAATTTTCACCCTTTTCAAGATATGTGTATCATGAATATAATTAAAGATACCTTATCTTCGCCTCTTATACTCCTCTCTTGCTTTATTATCCAAGTTTTTGTATAAAAAAATTATGACTGCAATTTCTCAATGCCATTGGGACACGTGTTCTATTCATTGTGGGTTCATAGTTTATATATATTGCCCAAAATTGCACCCCAACTTGATCATGAAATGCATCCCCAACTTTGTTAGAGAAAATATATCCTACAACAAGTGAACACCATGAGAGCACCATCAGCCATACTCAGGAGCATCTCCTTGCGGCGGATTCAGCCGAGGGCCGCCTCGGCTGCAGTGGCCCCGTTGCCGGCAACAACCCGATTCAGCCGCGACCTTGCGGTGGAGCTCACCACCATTCAGACACTAGGCACTAGTGGTGGTGAACATGGCATGGCTCAATTGCTTGATGCAGCCATCACAACACAAAAAATTGCCTTAAATTCCCTTGCTCAAGTTTCCTACGTAGCCGATGTGGACCGTGGAGCAATGGAAGAGTACCTAGAAACCAACACTGATATTCTCGATGCATGCAATTACTTTGTGGAAAGAATAGAGGACATGAAGAAGTACGTGGATTCATTAAGAATCGTTGCACGTTCTTGTACCAATGCTACGACATCACGTGCATTGGACCAATTGGAATCATGTCATGGCATAGAAAAGAGATTGAAAACAATGGAGAAGCGTGGCTCTTGTTTGAAGAAAACCATGTTGAGGCAAAAGCTAGGCCAAGAAAGTGAGTTCAGTGAGATTGTGTGTGGGTCTAAAGTCATGGCCTTAATGAGTTGTTTTTCTCTTGAATATGCCTTGTCATTTGATTGTTCCAAAGGTGGATTTCCCGCGGTGAAGTGTCACCCCATGAGTTGTTCATGGTTGAGAATTATGCAGGATTTGGCAGAGGGAAATGGTGAGAAGAAGAAAATTAGAAGATCTATGATTGAGTTGCAGCAGACAGTGGATGCAGCTAGGGAATTGAAAGAACAGATTAAGGGTAAGAGGGAAAAAGAGATGGTTGAATATTCTTGTGTTGAGAGAGTGAAGAGAAGTTGCGGGGAATTGGAGGGTGGACTTGGTTTTATTGAAGGGAAAGTGGGTGATTTGTATAAAAGTTTGGTTGATGTTAGAATGGCTTTGCTGGGAATTCTTTCCCAGGCTTAGAATTTTTAGATCAGATTAATTTATAACAAGTTAATTTCATTAGGAAATTGATTTGTGTAAGTATGATGCCATTTTGCTGGCACTCACCGATGTATATATAGAATTGATCTTGAGATACATTGACAGAAAATTGATCTCTCCCAACATTTTATGGCTAGCCATTATTGGTTTCTAATTTGTACTTTTTGAGTCATGATTAATCCTTTGGTTTCGTGTTAGTTTTGGTCATGAGAGTTGCTGATGCTATATTGCTATATGCCTATAGTTTTGCCAAGGTTGAACACTTAAAAGCCAAATAACTTTCATAAGTTCTATAATTAGCTTCTGGTAACCTTATAGCTCCCAACCTTTATCAAGAAAACTTGATAATTGATATATTAAGAATGTTACGGATTTACAACTAGTGAAAGTTGAAACATAAAAATTAAGAAGAAAGACAACAATAATTTGTAGGTGAAAACGGGCAGGTAAAAAATGAATGTTAGTGAAACGAAAATGATAAAGGTATATTAAATTTATTTTCACTTCACACGAATCATACATGTTATATACTTCTATTGAAATATAACTTATAATTTCTTTCCTGAATGGGTATGCATCCTGACTTTTGTTAAAGTTTGATTTCGTCTATTCTTATGGATACTTTTCGTACTGTTTCTGTTTTAGTGTTGTTTAAATAGAGAAATGAAGTTTGAATATTCCAATAATAATAGGCCAAACAAAATAATTTAGAATTTAACTTAGTTGATTTAACAAGCGAAATCTAGTATTCTGATTCTTATAAATAAATAAAAAATGGACAAGAAACAAAACGTGCTGGAAAACAAAAACTCAAGCATATTATCCCAATCAAAGCAAAATAATCCCATTCCATATTCAGACATTGTAACTTTTACATCCCAGCCTTTCCTATATATATTTATTTTTTTATATGTAAAAATCAAAGATAATATACTAAGAAGTTTAAAATAATTAAAGTATCTTACTTATTCAATTGAATTAGACCCATGCATTTATGTAGTTGTATGATGCAAGGGGAAGGGGCTGTTTAAAGTTGATACATGTATTTTGGCCTATTTGGTCTTGTAGCAGCTGTATTATGCAAGGCTGAAAAGCATCAATAAAATTCATTTTTGCTTATAAAAAAATGTGTATGTTAAAATTGATAATATTCATTACATTAAATATGTCTCTAAATTCTTATACACCTACATGGAGTCCAATAGTTTTACGCATGTGTCTCTTTTCTTTATTTCCCTGTGTTGTTCAAATTATATGATTCACATTACTTAAAAACACCCACCTTAAAAGTATCAACGTTCTTGTTTATTGTAAAAGAATAATCTTTTGACGAATTGGAGATAGCTTGCAGCCAGTCCTTAACCCATCACCACTGGTTAAAAGTAAAAGGGAAAAAAAAAGCTTGATTCGTTGCTTTTTGCATTGAACTCTCTCATTCTCATCTATGGAAGCTGAAAACGAGGGTGAAAACTTGGACTGAATTTTTTGCTTCAAGCTGGAAGGCGTAATCTGTTTCAGGGGGAAAGTAAGAAATGTTAATTATTAACGAAAAATCAATTGTTAACATTATAATAGAATATTTGCTTAAAAAATATTATTTCCTTATGATAATTATCCTTTGACAATAATCATAAGAGACTAGGTTCGAGTTTGATATATGTCTATGTATCACGACAATAAAAAATATAATAAATTGTAAATTTAATTAAAGTTACCCTATTGATTTTACATTCATGGTTGAGTTTCTTTATTTTTTTATTTTTCAAATAAATTCATTTTAGTCGAGAATGATCCTAAATCAATTGATTGAAAGATATGAGATGGAATGGAATACAGTGAAATGAAATATATAACTGAATAAAAAATTTGTTTTATTGTTTGGATATATCATGATGCAATGAAACAAAATTCTATTTTCATCTCATTCCTCCCAAATTAGGAAAAACAAAATGAAGGTAAATAACAGAATAAGAAGAAAAATGTTTACCAGTTTTTTATATGTTTATTTTCATTTTATTAATTGAAATAATGGAACATAATATTATTATATTATATTTTCTTATGTTCTGCCTTCTTCCACTAAGAAAAGTAAATCAAAGTAAGAAATTTATCATTATAATTTATAATTGAAATAAAAGCAGAAGTTCGTTGGAAAGGGCGACTAATAAATCCAATATGCAAGAAGAGGTCCAACCCAACAATGGTGTTGATTAATTGTATTGACTATTTTTTTGAGAAGAAATTGTATTGACTATTGTGAAGCAAAATCGCAGTATTAGGAAACCATTACACCTTTTCACTGAAGATGTACTTCTCATCGTCACTTTTTTCAGTAACAGAGAAGAAATAGGGTGGAAGGAGAAAAATAGAGAAGAAATATGTGATTCAATGTGGGTTTCACACTTTTTATACTCTATTTTATTTTGATATAAATATTTTTCTTTTATTTTCACCATCTTAACCAAATATATTATAAATTACACCCTTTTTAATATGTAATCCCTAAAAAGAAAAAGGAAAATTTATTCATGCTTACAAAGAAAATTAGTTAACCATAATTAATTACATCAATTTCAATTAATTTTTTTCAACTTATTCTTCATTAAAATTTGGTATTAGGAATAAAAAAAATTCATTAAAATTAACACTTCAATTAAATGAATAATATTTTAGAGATAATAATAGTAAATAAGATAAAAAATAGTTGACTTTTTTTTATATTTAAGACCAAAAAATAAGTTTTTTTTTTCTTATATTTGAGACAGAAGGAAGTATAATATAAGTAAATAACTTTTTTGTTTTTCTTCTTTTATGACTCTAAGGTTATGTTCGGTATAGGAGATGGAAATTTGTGGTGCAGACGGAAATACACCAGTTTCGTTTGTTACAATATATTCAACAAAGAATTAAGTTTAAATTAGGATCCGGAGCATTAAATTTCCTATTTTATTCTTATTAAACAACCTTACAGTATTATTTTCCATCTATTTATCTTAAAACAAACAACATAACATATCATTTTATTTCTACTCTATTTCTTCTTTTTCAAATTATTTATCTTTAATTTTTATCTATTCTATTTCTCTCCTCTAAACCAAACACACTGACATTATCATTAACCGGATGCAAACCCATTTTATCAAGTTGAGACTTTAAAGGATGAAATAAAACTTACCAAAAAACAAAAAAAGGATGAAATAAGAAGTGTGTAAATTTTCAAAATTAAATAATAAAATAGCTTAAACCTTCGTTCACCTTATCAAATCCCTAATATCAATAATAAGGTATTTAACAATTAGTTGGCTATGACACAGAAGTTGCAGAGGGTGAAAAAATATTGGTCCAAGAGTCGTTTATAGTTATTCATCGTCGTAAAGTGGTTCATTTTCACTAAAACTAAAGTATAACATTTTAATGTTTTATTTCTTGAAAGTGGATGATTTAACTTTCAGAATTAAGGAGAATAATACAATTTAAATATCCCTGACCGGGAAATGGTATAATTTATCATTATTTATTATTTTTCTAATTTTATCCTCGTTAATAGTTTCCAAGACTTTGTGAGGCTCTCTTTTCCACACTACATATGCATATATATAATTACTAAAACTGTGCTGTCAAGAAAACAGTTAAGGATCATATTTGAATCGCCCGTATATTTTGATGTTACGATCTCTCTTTAGAATTTGTCAAATTGTTATTTCAATTTTTCTGGTTAAACACAAGTGTCCGGTTATAAACATAGTCTCTTACATAAGAGAGATTCAGAATCAGCATATGCATAGTGCGGTCGAAATATCCTAGCCTGTTTACTGTCATAATTTATAAAATCAAACTAGAAATTTATGTAAAACAGGAAAACATTAAGTAGCCTGTAAACTACATAAATCTCTCACAACTAGTCCAATCTCGGTAGCACAATAACATTTCTTCCACTTTTGAACATATCTTCTACTCTCATCCAAGGAAAGTACAAAATTTTACTCATGGTGCTGATCACACCCAATATAACAAATTTATGAGTGCTGATTCTCCAATGTTACATTAATCCAAAATGAACAAGGCAAAGACCTAAAAGGTTTGAACAAAACAACAGTTTATGACATTTGTTGATATAGCACAATTTAATACAGAAAAGTTGAGGTTTCATCTCTTCACTTTATATGCTGCTACCAAACTCTAAACTCCCCAAAATTATTTAGCACATAACAGCTTGCAAAACGAGCTCTCTTTTGGCATGCTATACTCCCTGGATCCTCAACTTTCCTTACATAATCTTAACCAAGACCAAGAGGCAAGCATATTTCAAATGAGTCCTCTTGGCCTCAGTTGTCTTTTTCTTTCGTATCGATTATCATCTTCTCTTTTTGGTCTTTTCTTTTGTAGGAGGATGGATATCATACCCTCTGCCCCTATTTCTCTCTTAACTCTAATAATATTTCTTAAAAAAATAAAAAAGGATGGAAACAACAAAAACTGAGATCAGGTCACAACCCTAATCCCACAAATATTGCCCTGGATATGCAAGCAGGATGTCCAGATCACTTTGTAAAATATAATTTCACGTGAAGCAGGATAGACGTCAGAAGGGATAGGAAAGGGCAGGTATGTATTGCTCTGGCACATAACATAGAATTCAGTATGCAAAATCACTGGAACTTACCAGGGAAAACAAAGGGAAATCCTTGAAAACTATTCATGGCAGGATATCTTGTAAGCATGGTAAAGCTTAACAATGTTCACTGGCAAGTAAGAAATACATGTAGGAATTTCCCAATCCATGTAGGATTCAAATTTAATCCTCTGAAGATATAAATCACATCATTTTGGTACTCCATAGAAAGTTGAAATCATCACTAAATCATATATAAAGTATCATCAAAACAATCTCACGATCTACAAATCATAAGAACACCATCAATGAAACTTTCCATTAGGTACTGTATTAGATTAGTATTACTTTTTTTTTTTTTTTATTAGTGTTAACTTTTATTTTTGAAAGAATAAATTGATGTCACTTTTTATGATTGAGAGACTATCTACTTTCTGCGGAAATACCAGTATATCCATGAATGTGGGTGTTTAAGAAAATGTTGTCTACCCTATATCTACTCAAGAAAAAAAAAATATTGTAGTAAAATGGAAAACCTTAGTAACACTTCCAAAGTTTATTCACAAAGGTAAACAAATTTGCCGAGTACTCTGCCACCAAAATCTAGCAGTGGAACTATGAAGGTATTAAGCTTGGAATAAACAATATCTCTCAGTGCCATCATCTAAAGCAAATCAGAAAATATCAAGACACAGAATCAATACAAAGTCAATTGTCTTTATCTATCTGTTTTTATTTTCCTATCATTTAAAAGGAGTGGAAGCAAAGCAAGAAGGTAATTGGATGAAATTATTAAAAAGTATCTTATAGTGAATAATGTCTCTGAGAATTTGGTTTTTATCTAAGCCTAACGCCTAATGAACTATGTTTGATCTATCTATTCAATCTCATCTAGTAGTATAAGAGAAACCTATAGTTGTTGAACTAACTCATGGTATGGAGAATTGAACTGAATTAGCACCCAGCGAATTTGTCATTACTTCTGAATTTGAGATAAAATAAATCTAAAGCTTGAATACATTTTGCATCCCTACAAATAACTATCTAAGCTGCAAAGATGAATTGGTTCTCATCTCCAAAAAATCAACGGAAACCATAAACATCAATTTTTCCATAAATATATCAATGGTAATTTGTAACCCCCAACAGGCCATAGAACTAACCATGATGACAAATATAATCCTGAATCTACAATTTCCCCACATCCACATCCACACTACACTCCATTCCCTCCTCCTTAAACTCCACCATCAATCAACCCTTGCACCATTTTCATTTCCAACATTCATTTCATAAAACTTGTTCAATTTATGACCCATTGGCACACCCTTTTGCTTCATTTCCTC
>PYAF01002719.1:244119-305734 GCA_007407185.1 Glycine tomentella | reverse complement strand
ACTAGTTTTTAGTTTTTTTTTATTTTGGTTTATATTAAAAAAATATTAAAAATGAAATATATATGTTATGTTTAACAAAATTAGTCCAACACCTTTTTAGAAGTTGAAAAAGTAGTCTATTAAATTATAAATTTTTGATAAAAAGTGTAAAATGGCTAAAAAATAATAAAATCATAAGTAGAAATTTTAATAAATATATTAAAGATAAAAATAAAAAAAAACTAAAAACTAGTATTTTAAAAAATATTATTTCAAATAATATTTAAAATAATGCTATAAATTATTAAAAAACTTATGTACATTCAAATGAACTTTTCAATTAATAAAAAAAATCTAACAAATCTTATCAAACATAATCATAATATAAAATTGTCACATTTTTTTTACATATAAAGAATTAAATCATATTTTTCATTTATTCATTAATAAATTATCATCGATTTATATATTTAAAAATTAAAATAATTATTTACCTCATTGTATTACTCTAAAGTTATTCCTGAGAATGAAAATAGATATCTCGAAATAAAGTCTCCACTTTCGCAAAATGAAAAGAGAATGATATTAATCATTGCTATTTTTGTTGTCGTATATTAAATATTTATAAAAGTATAATTTGACATAATTTTTCATAAAAAAGATAATGTGGCATAATTCGGTTTTAAAACAACTTTAAAAAGTGGGATCCTTGATCCTCAATATATATATATATATATATATATATATATATATCAGGTGGAAAAAAAAAAAAACTTTAAATAAACGTGCTACTAAACTACGATAGTAACCGGTGACTACTATTAGTAACAAGTAAAACGACGCGTTTGAAGTTGAGAAGAGCATCAAATTTTGTCACCGTCTTCTCGTTCATTTCAGAATTTCTCACACATATACAGTAAGTTAGGGTTTAAGAATTTCAATTTTTGTTCATCTCTTCACTCACATAGACAGTGATTTCTCCACGGTTTCCTTTCCCTGACTCTAGAATCCGATAGCATTATCCGACAAGGTACGACGTTTTTGTTCCCTTTTCCTTTCTCTTAACCCAACGTATAAGAAAAAAAAACATTTTTTGTCTGTTCTGAGTCTTGAGACTTACTATTATTAGTTTATTTTAATTTTTAAAATTCTTCCTTCCATTGGGTTTTTTGAATTTTTGTGTATAGTCGAGAATTTGGTTTTTTTTTTTTAATTTTTTTTATGATTCTGGGACTGATTATTTGTGTTTTGGGAATTTCCCTTTGATGGGGTTTTTATATTTGTTTGTGTTTTGTTTCTTGGTTGCTATGCTGTGTTGTGTTAATTATTAGGTTATGTTGTGGTTTGCAATTTGCATTGAGAATATGAATCCTGAGTAGCATTCACATCGGTTGATGTTTGCAGTGACAATGACTTACGTCGATGATGATGCTTCTTCTGGCTCTGGAGATGATGTGAACTTGTTGGATGGACACAAGCGTCAGGCTGGCATGCCATCGAATTCTTGCAGTGTCCGTAAGAGAGGCCGGAAAGCTACTGGGGCTGCTATAGTTGATGCTATGCTGGAGATAGCGTCAGCTTCGAAGATGAGGGCAAGTGCAATCGTGAAGAATGAGGAAAGATTCTCTATAAACAAGTGCATCAAAGTGTTGGATGAGATGCAAGGTGTTGATGAACGGATTTACTTTCTTGCTTTGGATTTGTTTGAGGACCACCCTAATGCCCGGGAGGTTTTCATCTCTCTTAAGGACGAAAAACGATTGCGGTGGTTGCAGGGCAAATGTGGTGTTTCCTCTAGTTGAATTGTTTGAGAAAATTTCCCCCTTTTATTTTTGTTAAAAAATGGTCCTATACTTTTGTACAGTTAAATTGACTGCAAAGAGTGATGTTAGTTACTACTTTTACTAATTTGATTTTGTGCTAAATGTCTATACTACTGAGTTTATGAATTTGGAATTTTGGGTGTAAAAACAGCACTTTGTTTTTGAACTATTGTCTGACTATGCATGATTGTAATGCTTTCCAAACCTATGAACTAGACATATCAGAGAGATATTATATTGCAGTTCTTGAAGTTTATCTTTACAGATACACCAATCAGCATGGATGACATTGACCTAGAATTGGATGAGATGGAACTAGTTGCTGCTGCTGCTGGATACCATTACTATAGCTGTCTGACCAAACAGCCTGCCCGTGGTGTATCACCTAGGAGATGTGAATTTATGGCAGAAGTGCTGAATGGGCATGGTGACTTTTGTCGGGAAATGTTGCGTATGGACAAGCATGTATTTCACAAGTTGTGTGACATTCTCCGACAGAGAGCCATGTTGCGCGATACTGCTGGTGTAATGATAGAGGAGCAGCTAGCAATTTTTTTAAATGTTATTGGTCATAATGAACGCAATAGAGTGATTCAAGAGAGGTTTCAACACTCCGGTGAAACCATTAGCCGTCATTTTAACAATGTATTAAAGGCTATTAAATCATTGTCACGTGAATTTTTACAACCTCCTCAGCTCAAGACACCTCCAGAAATTCTCAACAATGCTAGATTTTATCCATATTTCAAGGTTAAAATGATCTTTAAGTTCCTTCTCCCTCACTACTCTCAATGTAATTCAACTCCTCCTGTGTTTACTATTTGTGCTAGTTTACTGATCTTCCTCCTTTCCCTCTAAAATTTCAGGATTGTATAGGAGTAATTGATGGTATGAACATTCCTGCACATGTTCCAGCCAAAGATCAATCTCGATTCCGCAATAAGAAAGGTATCCTATCTCAAAATGTGCTGGCTGCGTGCACATTTGACCTGCAGTTTATCTTTGTTTATCCTGGTTGGGAAGGTTCTGTCACTGACTCACGAGTGTTAAGGGCAGTCCTTGATAACCCAGATCAGAATTTCCCTCAAATACCTCAAGGTTTGGTTATTATATTTGTAGTTTTGGGTTCATTATCAGTCAATATTAAACATTACAATAGTAATAACTTAAAATGTATTTTTTTTTCTTTGGATTTATTTCATAGGAAAGTATTACCTTGTTGACAAGGGATATTTAAATACAGAAGGGTTTATTGCTCCTTACCAAGGGGTTCGGTACCAGCATTATGACTTTAGAGGCGCTAATCAATTACCAAGAAATGCAAAAGAGCTGTTCAATCATAGGCATTGCTTTCTGAGGAATGCTATCCTGAGGTCATTTAATGTGTTGAAAACTAGATTTCCAATCCTGAAACTTGCTCCTCAGTATTCCTTTCAGATTCAGCGTGATATAGTCATAGCTGGATGTGTTTTGCACAATTTCATCCGCCATGAAGAAAGAAATGACTGGATATTCAATAGTGTTGGGGGTTCTCCAGAGGAGGAAATTTCAGATATTGAAGAACTTCCCGATGTGCAGATGCTATCTTCAATACAAGAACAACTTGCATTCTCGTTGAGGGATTCAATTGCTGCATCTATGTGGGATGACTTCTTAACTAAATGGGATGAGTGGTGAGTCTTGGCTGAAGAAATGTCATAGCTTGGTGACTCAATATGTAGGTTTGTTGCAGAGGGCCATGGGACTTTAATCTTCCATCCGGATGGAACTGATGACCACCTTAATATGTGATTTGATTTGGTGTTTTGGCCAATGCTCAATATTTTGGTGAGTAACTTAAAACTTTGTATAGGTAGTGTATATCTTTGTCAAATAATAGTTTTATTGAAATGGAATTGTGAAGGGTGCTTGGTTTAGATGGAAATATTTGAGGTATATGTTACCACTTATAATAGCATAATTACATTCCTAGTTTGCTATAGCAGAAGCATCTACTTTTGGAAAATTTTCTTTTGGTGAAAACAAATGCACTGAAAATTCGTTTGTGTGCAAATTAATCATTCAGTTTTAATTGTATAACTTATACACTTTTATTTTATTTTTTAAGTTTTTCCATTTAAATTTAATTTTCGTGTACTAATAATTTTACACTACCAAGTATTAACTAATCATGAAACGTACACAATCCAGTTTTATAATATTCTTACTTACTAAATAGTTTTTGCATATTTACTACTTCAAAATAAAAATTTATATGAATTGATTATTTAATTTGAAATAAAAATAAATTTAAATAAATAAAAGTATCAACATTAAAGATGTGAGTTTTTTGTGAACTTATTAAAACTAAAGTTAAGAACTCAAGTTGGGTTTTACAATTAGAGTAAAAAATAGCAAGTTTTTAAAAAAAGAGTTAAGAATTCGATTTAAACTTTTTTTCATTGGAGAGTTGAACGAACATGAAACTACAATCTCGTATAAAGAACGTGGAGCACTCTACGAGACTATTAGTATATACGAAATTCCAAAATTTTGCTGATGGTTAATCTAGGTATTGGTGCTGGGGTATAAATCTTCTGGGCTTTGATGTAAGTATTTATGCCATTTTTTAGTTTTATTTAGTTAGCTAGTTAATTGTATATAATATTAGAAATTAAAGTTTCTCATATTACATGAGATAAATTTTTCTTTTATATATCAAAATTACTTAATTTTGGGTTAATTTTTTTTTTCTTTTTAATAAAAGAAATAGAATCAAAATAGATAATTTATGTAATAGTAACATCTCTTAAAATCAAGAAACATTATCTTTTATTCAATAAGAGGGGAGACGTGCTTGAAATGTCTATTTTGATTATGTTTTTTTATTTAAAAAAAGAAAAAATTTAATAAAAATTATTTAATTTTTATGTATAGGAGAAAATCTTGTCTTATGTAACATGAAAAACTTTAATTCCATAATTAATATTATTGGGTTTTCTCCGGTATTCATATTTATGTGTCTTGAGTGAGAATCATTCCCGTGCCTTAATAATTCAGCTCTTTCTACAATTCACTTGCCATATCCTTTTCGGGACGTTTGTTTCTTTTTTTAATCCTGGATATATTACTGTTGAAAATAAAATATAGGAATGTTATTCCTGGACATTTAATTTGATTAATCATAAAATTAGTTGATGATATTTTTTATATTCTCAAGAATAATTAAGACATTTTGATTAAATTATTTTTAACTGAAGATATATATTATAATTACTAAAATATTCTTATTATTTTAAAGATGTTATTGTTTTTATAAAATAAATATCTTTATTATCAGATCAACAAATGAGGAATAAATTGCATTAAAAATGTAATATATTCCATGTTCTAATGACAACTCACTATTCTTTTACTATCCATTACAGAATGATTCAAAATATAGATAAATTTATTCACACCACATCAAACATGCAAGAGACAAATTGACCATAAATTAAAAGAATGTATATTTTTACTCAAAAGAGATTTTTGTCTCATAGGAATAAATCCATATTCCCTACTCCTTCCACTAGCATTAAATATTAACGGAAGATAAAATTATTGCTTATCCAAATAAAAAATATATTAAAGATAATTATTTTATTACTTCTTAACAATTGTGAGATTATTTTTTTCCCTGGTGTATTTTCGATACTAAAAAATCTACCCATAAACAGAACCGTCCCCTTTGGATTTTCTGTACATAATTTTAATGTTACGGTATATAGTATTTATATGTTGGGGTCAATTTCATTTGAAAAGAATTGGACAATCTTATACAATGCTTTGATGCCATGCCACAATTCTTTAAACGCATGTCACGATACTTTATTACTTTCAATGGGGGGCAAAGGCTCCTAGAACTAGAATAGATCCTAATTAAATATATATTAAACATTACGAATTTTTATTAAAAACTAAATATTCTAGTTACATGAAAAGGTACTATAATTTTTATAGTTTAATCTCAAAAGGATACATGCATTACATCATCCCAGCACCGTTCCCCTTCTATCATCCCCCCCTTCAAACAAAACAGGACAATGAACTAATTCATTGACAAGAAATGCACCCGAGCAAGGGTATATTCCTTTCCTGCAATCCAAACGCCAGTTTGCGACCACTGTACATCTTCCCAGTCCAGGTTTTCCTCTAGCACCTAGAAAATGCAGAATTCGAATTTATAATCAAGTTGAAACACAATACGTTTGCATCCTGCAAATTAATTAGAATAACAATATATAGCCACAACTTGAAAGATTTTGCACATTTTGAAGCAAACCATTTATGGTTTACATATAAGGCCTTGGGATGTTATGCAGAAACTGAAATACGAGCAAAAAAATAAGACCTGCAGCATACTGACCAAGAAAAGATAAGTTCGGACTAGTGACTGGAGTAGTTGATGCAATGATCAGTTGATAACAGGCTTGTATCCCATGTCCAATGGCAACAGGGTATAAATAAACAAAGCTATTTGTGAAATACTTGAGCTCGACTCGTTAAATGCTCAATCAAACTCGTTTGTTTAATTAAATAAACAAATCCAAGCTTTGCAAGCTCAACATTAAATCATTAATAGCTTGTCAGTAGCTCGTTTACATACATATCAAAGAAAATTATAATTACATACATTTCACAATATCATACTACACGTTTACCACATTTTTTTATTTGTAGATTATTATATAGTATTAAAATGTTTTATTAAATACTAAATTGATAAAGTTAAAAAATAATTTAAGAATTTTTTTCACAAATTTAAAAAAATTAGGTTATAAATGAGCTAAACCAGCCAAACTTCGCTTGAGTTATTTTAAACAAGCCACACCCAAGCTTTTAATTAGGTTCTTTTAAATAAATGAGCCAAGCTTCCATCCATTTTTTTTACAAGCCAAGCCTAAATTTCTAATGCTTGACTCGGCTCATTTACACCCCTAGCAACAGGTACTGGTTCTGTAGGATTTTGTTTGATTTCCTCCAAAAACCTACCATAAGATTTTCCCCTCTACTTTTTAAAAACACGCTACCATCCTCTCCTATTTCATAGGCTGTACGCCTAAGCAACCGAGTAAGCAGACTAACAACTGAAAACATTCAATAGTAATACAAGAGTTACTCTCATAAGTCATAGTTGAGGAGAATAAATTATGTATACATTATTTGCATGCCCATGGAAAAGAGATGAAAGGTTGATTGAAAAATACCTCCACATGTTCAAGAGGCAGAGGGATTCCAATTGTGCGCATCAATTTCTGGGGTAGATGATTCTTACATTGAGACCATCGAAATACATCAACCATGACATTATCAGAATCAGCTTTGTCACCATTTGTTGGATGGTGATGGTGATTTTGAGACTTCTCTGTATCTAGGTCATGCATCTGAGTTGCTGGTATAGCCTTTGCCATCTTTTCTCCAGTAAAACAGAGCTCATATCTGCAAAGATTAGACTCATATAATTACAGTTTCTTGACTTAAAGAGCCCTTGAGTTTGAAGACAAACATGAAAACATTGCTCAAATGGATATTAAGGAGCAATTAATGAAAGAAGAAGGAGACACAGTCCAATATAGTTTCACATTTATAAAAACATTGCAGTAACATATGGCACTTAATAGCTAATGCCTAATGCAGATAATTTTTCCTGAAGGGACGAACTTCCATGTAGAAAATACCTGCAGGAGTGTGTCTCCAGATAAAGAACTTCTCCCTTCTTTAAACGAGCAGATGTATAGAGTGGCTTTTTTAGACCCTTGTCAGCAACAATGCTTATACTATATTTGATCCTGATAAGTAATATAATTAATTATTAATTAATAAATACTAAAAACAAGATAAGCTACAAAATAGAACTGTTGCATTCATATCTAAATGAGGAAGAACAAGGAATATTAGGACCTGTTTGATCTGGAAAAGAAAAACATTTCCTATTCTCATTTCCCATTTTCACAAATAATTACAAAAAACTACCTTGTTATCACTTTGTTTCCTATTTTCAAAAGTTTGTACACAATACAGTGAAAACAAAATACAGTAGCATTTTAGTAAATACATGTTAAAACAAAAAATCAAAACAGTAAATTTTTTATCAAACCAAACTCTTATAACCAAGCTGCAATGTAATGTTCGAAGCCAAGACATTTTCATGTTACAAAAATACCACAAACTTGGATTTGATATTTTCTGCTCCATCTTAAACACAATGTTATTGTATTAGACTTTTGCCAATTAATACAACCATACCATGGTTCATTGCAGAGGTTGTACTGTATTGTAACTTCACGTACAAATCTTTGCTGCCGCAATGCATTATGAAGAACAAAGGCCATGCCAAATAAGATGAGCATAGAATGTGAAATTATTAAGTTGATGGTCAGTATGAAAAGGTTTGTCGATTAT
The DNA here is from genome assembly GCA_007407185.1 of Glycine tomentella. Lineage (NCBI taxonomy): Eukaryota > Viridiplantae > Streptophyta > Magnoliopsida > Fabales > Fabaceae > Glycine > Glycine tomentella. The sequence goes on along the minus strand of PYAF01002719.1, from coordinate 297,509 downwards.
AAGATACAAATATTGGACAAACCGAAGCTGCAGCCCTAGTAGTAATTGTCCTCTCAGTAGCAACTGGTGCAAGGGTAGGCTCAACAGTTGAGGTATGTGTAAGGCAAGGTTCAAGATCAATAGTTCCACCTCCTTTCTGAAGACCAAAGAAATAAAGCAGTCAGAATCACCAATATTTATGCAGTTACCTAGTTCAATTGAGAATGAACGAACTTGTAAACAGACAGGTAGCAATGTGAACACATGCAAAGTGCAGACACATTCCAAGCACAAGCACCCCCTTTACATCCCATAAATAATGTCCTCATTAGAAGTACACACTATATAACCAGTAAGTAAAGCATTTTAAAATGACTAATTAGCAATTTCTCTGAAAAGGAATGAGATATATCAAAAAGAAAGAAAAGTTCATAATATTTGAAATGGAACATAGTAAACAAATTTAGTATATGACATGCATCTAAAGTAGATGATGTTTCAATGAAGAGAAAATATGACTTTAGGGGCAAAAGTTCAAAGGATGAAGGATTTTACAGTTTGCACAGCTTTTATTACTACCTTTACAATGCAGCATCGCTCAACTTTATAACTACAACCAATTGCAGCACCCCAAGCACGGGAACGTACATTGTTTCTCAGAGTAGAAATATAGCCTGAAGTTGAACAAAAAATATCTTTAGAATATTGAACAGAGCTTCAATGGTAAAAGCAATATCAGTAACTGCAAAGTTGAGAAACCAACAAAACTACCTCATTTACGCTTAGTAAAGAAGAGTACATATATATAGATACAAAATGATGCACACACAACTATCCAAGTCTGAAGTGGTGCTTGGTGCAGTAGACATGACTGTTTGTGATACAAAAAGCACATCTATCGTCTTTTGATAGATGGAGTAGCTTTCAGATCAAACCCTTCCCTATAAAATTCAAACACCAAGGGTCCAAACCTTAGTGATAACCCACCAGATTAAAAATTTCCCTAGTCTTCTTATTGCTTGCTATCATTAAAATTTCCACATAACTGATAATTCACCATTTTTTTGTGGCATTTGAGACTTTCAACTAGGTTCTGCAAATTTATACTTCAATGAACTCTATCTTCGTTTTAACCTTCAACTTTGTCCTAAAGTTCCTTCAATTTACAAAATGATTTTGTACTTGAGTTATACTCGAGCATCCATTTCAGTGCTGTAATCAATCAAGTAACCGGTTATATGTTTATTTGTTCTCCTTTCAGAAGTACAACAATTTAGTATGATAATAACCCAAGAAAAATTTATAGCTATTAAATGCTAAATTCAGTAAGCAGATAAGCCACTGAATGGTATTTGTACTAAGGTAAATTCAGAGTTAGAAGTCTTAGAATATGAATAATAAAATAGTTCCTACTCTTTCTCCTTCTTTCTGCTGCTGTTACACAACTACTACATAAGTCACCATTAACATTTAGAACCACAACAAAACTCAAAATTTTCAACTATAACATTCATAACTTTAAACCAAATCAAAATTTCCTAAATAGTTGCATAATGGTAAACCGATCTTAAGTGTGATAATTTGCATTCAATTTTATATATTCTTAAAAGAACAACTACTAATCCTTTCAAAACTACTAAATGGCAAGCCCCAATTCAACTGGGAGATTTTAATTATTTATCATATATGGAAACTAGGACATTTTACCATTGATTTATTCCCAGTTATTCAAGATTACTTAGATGCAATTCAATGTTATTTAAGTTTAACACAACAGCACCAAGGTACTGTTATTCATGTAAGGACATACAATCTTGCGGAGGTAGCACTCGTATGGTTGTGCGCAATTCTTGTACAGCCATGTGAGGTGGAGAAGCTGTTGGGCGACAATAACCTGTATGCATGAGAACTATGCAACAAAAATGCAAAATCAGTACTGATTTGAAACACATCAACCAGTCCAATGCAATAAAAAGCTAGTTGCAACCTTTTTGCAACAACGCATACCAGCAACAAGATCTGAGTCATAAGTGTAAACATCAGTCCCCCATAGCTGGCCACCTCTAACCTGAACACAATAATATATATTCTCAAAGCTAGGTAAAGCATCAATAACTAGCATATTTAAATTTCATACATTGAATTTCATATTTAAACATCTGGAATGTAATTAAAAATAAATAAATAAAAGACTTTCATTTCATCGAATCATTTTATTAACTAAAGTACTTCAACAAATTCCTGCCAACGGCAAAAGAAGAATAAACATAAAAATGTCCATGACACCCCCCCCCCCCCCCCCCAACCACACACAGTCACACACACGAAAAAAAAAAATCATAAAATGGACTATAGAATTTGCTCCATTGCATGAACAACAACAAACATAAGATTAAAAAAAAAAAAGGAAACTAGAAGAATGTTGAGGGGGAAAAAGAGCAGAAATCAATTCATGAAACAATCATCAGCCATGAATATGATGAACCAAAGTCCTCAAATTTCTCTTTAACAAATAACAAATATACCATAATTTACATTGTACAAGAATAAACAAACAAGAAAGCAAAACATGAACAAAGACTTCACCAGCAGAAAGAAAAAAGCAGTAGAAACAATCATCAAAGTAAAACACACACACACACAAGCTATCATCTCAACCCCCCGCCCCCAATGCATTGATCTAAATTTTATAATAACAAAGAGTTTGATCTCACTTGACGGTTTGTAGCTGTAACATTCTCAGCTGGTATCCGGATTTCAAGAGTGGGGCCACCATTAGAGCTTTCACTATTTTTTTCAACTTGAGATTGAGTTAATTCATATTCCTTCCACAACTTTATCAGTTTTTGCATGCTTTCACCAACTTTATAAACAACAGAAGATACTTCTGCTTTACCTGAAATATCAGAACTCGCATATAATATAATGGACATGATGAATAGAAAGATAGATCCTTTTCATTTCATCAACAAGTACATTACAATGGAACCATCACACAATGACACAACACAAAACATTAAAAAGGAAGTGTAAAGGAGATGAGCCAATCTGAAAGGAGAGAATGCATCACATAAACCTATGGGCCAAGTAGAGCAATTTCTGTCAAGACCCGAAATGAAGGCACAAATTTATGACAAGCCAAATAGTTTTGAGCCAGATAAAATAAAATATGACAGAGTACCTTGAGACCTGCAAGATAAATGAAACAGAAAGTAGTTGTCAAAAGAAAAACATAAATAGTAAGATGGGCTGTAAATCCAAAAAATCAAAATGGTATTAATGAAGTACAAATCAAACAGAAATAAAAATGACAATTTGATATGAGAGAAGAAACCAAAATTAAGTCCTTGTCGATGTGCAATAGTAACCACATTCGTACATATTCTTAGTCTTCAACCAAAATTCTTCAGTTTGAAAACAACTATTACATCAACAGCCTGAATTTCAATTTAGCATTTAAACAACTATTCTTTGATGGCTTACTGTCCGCAACTAGATTTCTTTTTCAATCAAAACAAGATTTTGAAGAATTTGTTCCTTCAAAAAAGCCCATATATAAGAAAACCAAATAACATAGTAGGAGAATGATAGAATTGGTATTTCACAAGGATATTTTGGAAATAACTCAAGGAGCAAGATCCTGATTACAGAGCATAGAAACAGTGAAATTTGAAACACAAATAAGGAAAGAAAAAAGAACACAGAGAAAACAAATTGCCCTCCTTGCCCATACTGGCATCAGTCTGCTCCCCCTACCACTATTCACTACCCTTCTTCACCCCATCTGGACCCCTCATAATCACGTTTTCTTGCATGATGCCATGATCCCAGCCTGTCCACCACTATTATCCTCGTGACAGCATGCATTCTGTTAGATCCATCCACTTCTTCAACAGAATTCTTATTCCCATGTCTGTCCATATTCCTTTCTCTTTCCTGTAGACATGGATTAGAGGCCCATCTAGTGTGGGCCCATCAGAGAGCAAAAATAGTCATATCCTTATTATATTTAAGAATTAGGAGCATTACATACATCTAAGAATATTCTTTTGAATGTGCTTACACCACTGCTTTGTTTGCTGACAAAAACACTTAATGTTAAGTTGTTTACCCACAAGTTCACTTGTAGTTCCTACAAATTTCAGGCTAGCAAAATACCCATGAGCAATAGTTGACTACTATGTGCTACCCCTAGAAAATGTTAAAAGGTAGACATTAGATCATTAGCATCCTCCCAAATGCAATTAAAAAAATATACAGAGGATTGAATATCTAATCATTCTAAATTTCTAATAGGACTCTGAGGCTTCATCTTTTATAACTACAAAATCACACGGTATGAATTAAAAAAATACTTGAAATGAAAAGATACTTATTGGGTATGTAAGTTATTTCTTATAACACAAGTAACAAAGAAAGGTGGAGGAAAAGAAAATACTCTTCATTGTCTGGAGCTTGAGTATGAGATCTAAAACGAGCCTCACGATTGGCCACCTGAGGGCTTCCCTTTGATCGGTGGATCCTTTTACGATGTTGAACATTATAATTATGGACTTCCCTCTCCTTCTCTCCAGTCCCTTCCCCATGAGCACTTCCATCTTCTGATTGCTTGTCAATTTTACTGCGCTTATCAGGCCGATCTTCTTCTAAATCAGCATCCCTTTCTTTTCTCCTCTCTCTAACTTCTCCATCGACATTTTTCCAGCTGTCAACATCTTTCTGTTTCTTTTGTTCTGCTAACACATTTTCTTGCTCAGTATTTTTTGCTGATCCATCACCAAGTTCCTTCGCATCATTCAAACCATCTTTCTCCATTCCGTTCAAGGATTCCCTCTTGCTATGATCCTTTTCCTTCTCTTTTGAACTTTCTTTCTCTTTTGGAAGATCTTTCCTCTCCCTCTCCCATTTTTCTACATCTCTATCTTCCTTGGCAGATTCTTTGTTGTCACCACTATTATTGTTAACTGGCGTAGTGCTTCTGTGATCACTTCTCTCCTTTTCTCTATCCCCCCAATCCCAATGCTTGACATCCTTTCTTTTTCTTTCTTTAAATCTATCTTCACTTTTAGAATCAATTTTGTTTTCCCCAACAGCCTCATGTGTTTCCAAATAGTCTCTTTCTTCTGCTGTTGAACTGTCCTTTCCAACTTCGGTTGGTGTATTTCCACGTGATGTATGCCAGGAATCCAAACTTCCACCAGGGGCATCAGAATATCTCTTACCCCTATACTCTTTTGATTCTTTCCAATTCAAGTGGCTGCTGCTGCTTACGATACCATAGCCATCCTTGTCTGTCTTAATGTCACCTTTTGAATCATTATGGTCATTCCGTTCATATCTGATATCCTTGTTGTCATCTCCTCTTCCATCAACTCGCACATCCTTCTCATTCTTTGCAATCTGAGAATCCCTTCTGGCATCACCATGCAATTCCTTCTTCTCTGTCTTTGTATCACGATTCTCAATCCGGGGTTCTCTACTCTCCTTAAAATCCCTAGATTCTGTCCTGTTCTCAGGTCCAATGGGATGATCTGCATGAGAATCATTTGAAGATGATGGCATCCGATACACGGTATGAAGATGAGATCTTCTATCTGCATCACGAGGTTCAGTGCGGACTGTCTTTGCTACCCGGGAATCCTGACTCATATCATAAGGAATATGGTGGTCATTTGAAACTGATGGCATCAACTTGGAATATGTACCTGAATCTTGATGTGGATGCTTTGAAGACTGATGAACAGCATCCTCATGAGATCTCTTAGGAACACCACTCATAGTGAAAACCTAACACAGTCATAAACCTCAAAAGAAAGTAATCTGATAGCCAAAACAATTCCTATCTCTGCCGTCCACGCATTACTCAGAAGTCAGTTGCTGCAAGCCAACAATGGAAGTATATATCACCTCATTAATTTATGACACCAAAAAAAAAATTCATATGCATTCACGGGTAATGTATGAGAAATACGACAAAGAAAAACAATGACAGAGAAGTCAATGAGACAGTAATCGACAAAGCAACATTCTCAACATTCAAAATAATGAGGAACATAGCCAATTTCAATACACGACCTCCTAAACAACTCGAAGAAAGGGAACAACATCTCTTTCCCTGCCGAGAGGAAAAAATTAAACCCAATTTAATTTGATAATTGAGGATGAAATTGAAAAGTATAAACAATTGCAGTTCGTGAAGTTATAAAATTTCAAATCCTTACTATCCAACTCAAACTCTGCGGCAGAGAAAACACGAATTAAAAAGGTTCTAGAAAAGAGAGAGAGAGAGAGAGAGAGAGAGAGAGAAGCAAATTAACGTAATAGCCATAATAATTGACACGACATTCGAATGTGAAAGAACTAGAAAATAGGGAAATCGACAACACAGAGGGAACGAACAGTGGAAGAGGGAAATGCAAATGCAAATGGTTTGGAAAATGGGAGCAGCAAAAGAAAACCCTAGAAGTTGTCGAGAGAGAAGAGGGTGTGAGGTAACCTTAATTGTCGCGGTGTCTCTTCAATCGGAAGTTTGTGGCTTTTGAAGGTTTGTGTTTGTGTTGTGTGTTATTTGTGAGACTTGGCCTATGCGGCTATGCCTATACTCTGTCGGATTAATGAATGAATCATGAATGACGATGCAATATAAAGATTTTTTTATATAAACTTTGACAAAATAATTATTATTTTAAAATTAATATTTAAAATGATTTTGTGGGGGTGTTGTTCTAAAATCTAAGCTTAACTATTTTGGCCCGTGTTCCAAACTTCTCAATAAGTAAATTTTTAAAATTCAAGAAGATATATAAGTGAGAATTTCTTTCTGACCATTCAAATTTTCATACATTATTTATTTTTTTAATTCCAAAGTTTTTTTTCTTCATCTAATTTTTGCTCTTCTTCAATCTTCATCTTTTGTCACATTCTTTATTTGTTCTTCTTGGTGGACCTCCTTTTCTCCTTGCTAATAGTGGTTTGTAGTTGTTTTGTCTTTATTGTCATCGTGGTAGGTCCTGCAATGACAAAAGTCATTCTTATGAAACATATGAAATAAAAATCCGTATGATTCATACAGATTGTCAATCTATATGAGTTTACAATGTAAGAAAAAAAAAAGAAGAATGGTGCACGAAGAAGCTGAAAGTTTTTACTAAAGGATAATTTTGAATTTACATTATTATTGCTAAATGGTGTAGGAATAAAATCCCTCTATCCTAACTCACAGGATACTTTGGACTTTTTTGTGTGAGTCATTTGGTCCTAAAGGGATTTTGGTATTGGGCAATGAGGATTTTAACTCATTTATATTTTTTTTATAAATAATTTTTACATTAAATTTATCAAATATTTATACTATAATTTCAAAATTATTCATTTCTTTTCTCTTCATCCACTTACTTGTTTCTTATTAATATTTAAAGAAAAAAGTTAAGTAATAGTATATAAAAAAATAGTTAATACGTCTACAAATTAAAAAATAATATTATAAAAATGAGAAAAAAATTAGAAACATTTCCCTCAATGTTGTTTTTGGAATTTCAAAATATTTTTAAGAAATAAATGTATATTCCATAAGTCCGCATGTAGGAATGCATTCCTAGCAATTGCCCGTGAACAAAATTATGCCTTGATGTTCAAATGATGCTCTTGTTTTTTCATTTGACCTGGGACCACTAGACTTTCCATATTGGTAATGTTGTTAAGTACATTTATATCCAAATCTCTTACATAGTTACATTTTTATATGCTTCCTCTACTAGCTTAAATATCCTGCACCTGGAGCTCCACAATTGGCAAGAAGGGTGAAGGAACTGCTCACAAAATCTGGTTTCAGCCTCGTTGATGAAGTTAACAAAGCGAGGACACCATGGTGCTTGGGTTCCTCTCTTTTTGATGTATCCAGAAGCTGACATCACTGTTTGTCAGCTATCTCTGTTCAATCTCAGCAAGATGAAACTTATCATTATAACTTAGGAAAGGCATTGGCCCCTCTTAAAGATGAAGGTGTTTTGATCACGGGTTCTGGGAGTGATGTTCACAACTTGAGAGCACTTGATCCTCATTCCACTGTTGCTCCCTGGGCTCTAGAGTTTGATAATTGGTTGAAAGATGCTCTTCTTGAAGGAAGGTATACTTTTTTCTGTCTTCATGTTCAAATTTTGCTAAATGCATAGTTGACCTTGCGCCAAGAAGTTGTATGGCATTGGAAAACTAATCATTGAATGTTATAAAGTTTGGATCTTCATGGATTGGTTGTCAAAGGTTTCAATTGCTTTTGTAAATATGAAGATGTAAATCATTATGAAGAGAAAGCGCCACATGCAAAAAAGGCTCATCCTTGGCCGGATCACTATCCGCTGCACGTTGCTATCGGTGCTACTGGTGAAAATGCAAAGGCCAAACTTATCCATAGCAGCATTGAATTGGGCAGTCTCTCTTATGCCTCTTATCAGTTTACATCAGCTTCCAGCTGAACTTTTTAATACAGAATAGCTGCTGTTCTGTTGCATACCCTGGCTCTTAACACAGTTGTTCAATATTTATGAAAGATGTGTTGCTTGCAAGTTTAGATTTATGCTTCTGTGGTATACTGTGAAGAATTGACTTATAATCAATTAATTGTTGTTAATAAAAGAAATTTATTTTGAGGACTTCTCTTCTTGTTGATGTGATTGTTGGTAATTAGTCTTTTCTCTTTTAATTTTTTTGGTTTTAGATTTTTGGCAATTGCTTTCAGGAATTTGAACCCCTTCTAACAAAAGCTGGTAAAGAGGAAAACTTGAATGAATTCTGATAAAAATGATATGTGATACACAATACTTGGTACCTCATAGAGTGCATGCAGCTTACAACTGAGAATCACACCTGTTGCTTAACTTAATAACTAACTAAACCAACCCAAATGAAGGGTGAATGCTAAGCAAACTAGCTGAGATGGTTGCAAGCTCTGTCTTGCGATCCCTGTGATGTATTTGTCACTAAACCAACCATAATGAAGGGTGAAATCTAAGCAAACTAATTCAGTTGGATTTGCAGTCTATCCACTTTAGACTAACCATGGTTCAAAATATGTTAAAAGTATGTATTACACTAACCTATTAAAACATGTATTATTAAAAATGCTTGGGGTTTTGCACATGCTTCATGTATTAAAATCAAGGTCTGAATCCTTGCATTTTGGATTTCCTGTTCTTTTCTGAAGAGGTCAGCATATATAAATGTGGTTCATAGGTATTGATTGTCTGCTTTGTTCGTATAAAAGGGAGGCACATTATATAGTTGTTCCATTCAATATGTTGAGTTGTTCTAGTCTGAGTGGATTTAATTGGTCGCCAGCAATTTCCAAGAGAAGACTGATTTATGAATCATGATGTGCTCTAGAATTCATTGGCACATGACATGTTTTACTATGACATGCAATGCCCTTGGTGCAATATATTGGGAGGTTGAGACCAAGGGGAAGTATTTTTGTTACTAGCTACTAGCACTCATATTCGCAAAGGAAGCGTTTAGATAGTGTTTGGTTGAGATTATGGAAATAGAGAAAAGATATTTGAATTAAAGTAGAGTGTAGAAGGTGTATCCAACATGTCTATATTGAAGGGAATCAAAGTGCGAATTGGTTGTCTTCCTGTCCTTCTTAGCTTCAGCATTTAATCTTGGCTGATGCTTTGAGTGTTGCTTCTTTGCGTTTGTAGTCATTGTTTTGCTTTATCTTTCCCAGTGATAAAAAAGAGTAGGGTGTAGAAGGTGTAGGACCGGGACTCACCCTTTTTCTTTTTTATTTTCCTCCGTCCTCCCTCTACCGAGCACACTCTATTAACTTGGACCCATCTTATCAAAGACGATAGAATGATCTGCATTTGAGAGGGGAAAAGGCTAATTTAGTGGTAAATCTGCATATATTCGTGCAGAAAATGGAATTCGGAAATGCATAACAATTGCGTGCTTTTATGAATTTTACTAAACTGTACTATGCTTTTATGAATTGGTTTGGATTATTTTTGTTGACTTGCTTAAATGAGAGCGCACGCTTTTTGTTTCCTTTATTCTTCTGTTTTGATTATTGATGAGAAGAAAATATATAGATGTTCTTACTTTGATAATGTTGTTGATGGAGATAGGGAAATCTTTGTTGTGCATTGTGAGTCACATTACTAGCATATTTCAAAGTGGCAATTGATTACAAAGGAAAAAAGGTAACATATTAAAAATCAAGAGGGAAATATGAATGTTTGGGGTGTCAGTTATGTGAATTAAGAGAGAAATTTTTAAAAGTAACATTTTCATTTCAGATAAAGATCGGAAAGTATATTTTATCTGGTTACCTTTTTTTTATTCCTTCATTTTCTCTCATAAATATATTTTAAAAAAACATAAAGGTAACTCCATCGCTTGTTAAGAACACTGGTTTTTAGTGCGATTTCAAATAATCTTTAGCTTCTTGTGTAGATCATAAAGATATGGTGATGATTGTTAGGGGGAGAAGAAAAAGGTTGTAGATTCAAATTTATCTTACTAATATTTTAATAAAAATAACAACTAACATTTTTTAATAAAAAAATAGAAGGGGAAAAGGGATTTCTTGAATAACCATAACTCCATTCTTCTAATATCCAACAAATAATTAACTCATAATCTTTGATATTTTTGTAACTTTCCCTTCCCAATAATCATGAGATATTCCGACAAGCTTTTTATCATGGCTAGATTACAAAATACAAATGCATACTATGTGCATTTTGATCATGCATAAATTAAAGTTTATCGTTTAAGCAAGTCAATAAAAATTAATCCAAACCAATCCATAACAAAATTCAGGTTATTCTTAAGAGCTTGACAGCCAAGTGAGTCAACTAGCTGCTTAATACACAATTCTGGGCCAAAGCTGAGTTACATTATCGTTTGACAAAAATTGTACAAATATAAAAGTAAAAGATCGATCATAAGCGCATTACAAGTTTCTACAAATTAATATAATTTCATGTATGACTTTTATCTATTCATAAAATATTGCCCGGCCCTTTGTTGAAAAGAATTTGAATTCCACTTATAATTGGAGAGAAATATAAAAAAAAAATTAAGTGTGATTAATAACAAAGAATAATTTTGTTGTGGAGAGTCGCATTACTCTTCAAACAAAGCTTCATTTTATTTCGTATTTATAACACTTATCAAGAGAATTGTTCTTGCTAATGTTGCAGCACTTGTCACAATTGTATACTCATTTTATCATTATTATAAAATATTCGTTTTTTTACTTTATCATTATCAATAAATTAACTAGTTAATTATTCCACTTACTTGGTTGAAGACTACGTTGCCTCTATCTTCTTACTCTCAATGTTTTCGTTTAAACAATTACTGAGGAGTATAACTTAATAATAAATACATAATACATATAAAAAGATAGATGATGATACGGAATAAAAATTTACACTCTCAATTAATAAAAAATTACTCTATATATAATTTTTTAAAAATAACTTATAAAAATCATCAATATTAAAACTGTTTCATTTAATTAAATTCATTATGAAATGTTTGCCGGTCAAATGTAATAGACATAGACAAGGAGAATATAATACAAAGTTTCATTTTTCTCATTCTCTTTGTTGAATAACCCCTCCACAACCACCTTCTTCAATCTTTAAATAGCTTATAGATTAATGTCTTATTGTCTTCTATGAATAAAATCTTCAGATTTTGTCACAGTTCTTCAAATTATTCTGTGGCAAGGAGAGAAGAAAAGATCATAGAAAGTGGTGATTCTTCGAATATAGAAGAGAAAAATATGGGGTTGAGATTGAAGGAGACATTCTACTTGTCTCATGGAGCACCAACTCTTGCCATAGATGATTCGATCCCTGCGTGGCACTTCTTCAATTCGTGGAAGGAGCAGTTTCCGACGAGACCCTCTTCCATTCTTGTTATCTCCGCCCACTGGGACACCCATGTTCCCACCGTCAACGTCGTTCACCAGAATGACACCATCTACGACTTCTATGGCTTCCCCAAATCCATGTACAAGGTTAATTTGCCCTCTCTAAACTCTAATGTTCTTCAATGTTGCTATTCTTAATTATTATCTTTATTAAGGAAAAATAAATTATACACTCATCATATAAAACTTTTTACGTTATGATATAATTACAAAAATTATATATGGTATGTTGGTTTATTTTTATAATGACTGCTTTGAGAATTATATTAACAGTGGTTTTTTATTGATTGAGAGTATAAAAGTTTTCATTAATTAAACTCTGTTATTAATTACTATTTTTGTTGTTTGATATCTTTGAATATATGCTTTGTTTGAAAGAAAAACAAAAGAAACTGTCTGTCTTAGCTACGCTCTTGCGTGAAATGGAGAATGATGTTTGATATTTTTGGCCTCAAACATTATTGTTTGAAGACCCACTATTGATTGTGAAAAGAGCTAATAATTAATATACATAAAAAAATATCATTTTCGTATGTACAAGTTGTTTGAATGGGTTTGGTCAAAATGATTATCAGTCAACTAATATTTCGCATTCTAAAGACAATATATTTTAATTAAATATTCAACAATAAACCTTTCAAATTATTAGTATATAAATAGAGAGAGAGAGAGAGAATTTGACTTCTAAGTTCTAACCTCCACCCCCCCCCCCCCCCAATCCCTTGCCAAATCTCAACTAATTTGAAAGGATCGGGTTAATAATTAAGGTAATATTTGGTTTAATTACATTTAAATGCATTTAAGATAAAAAAATAAAAAAATTGGTGTGAATCTTATATCATACATTTATTTTAATTCAAATATTTCACATTACTTTTAGACCTTTTTTATTCCTTTAAATCAAGCAGTAGATGTAATTCAAGAAACAAGATAGAATCATATGAGAATTCATAGGGCATAATTATTTAAATTCTATCTTACTTATGTAGACTTTATAATGTAACATAGATTTAAGTATAAAAAATTTATTTGAATGCTAAAGTTGTTAAAATAAATATTTAACTTAATTTTATGAGTTTTATAACTAATTTTTCTTTTTTAGAATAAAAAAATAATTCTTAGACAAACTCAAAACAATATTTTCTTATTTAAATAACAATGTTAAACATCATATATAGTGTGGAACATCTGCTAGTAGTGTCTTAATGGTGAGTAGTTAGATGCTCTGACTAAAAAAAATAGTTGATCATCTAACTACCATACAGATACTAGGAAGCCTAATTATACTATTCTGGCCAAACTCTGGCCGGCCAATTAACTGTATATAAGCTAACTCACTAACCACCAAATACGTGTACAAAATATGTAAAAGTAAGAAACTTTATTTGAGCATGGTTAAAGTGTTCCTTTAATAATCTTATATATTGCATATTAAATTCACTGTCTCACGTACCACATACTAAGTTCTCCTTAAAGCAAATCTTGTAAAAATGACGAATCAGGTATTCTCATTTGGTAATTATGATTTGAGCATATTTCAAATAGAAGTGCAGTTTTGCAAATACTAAGATTTTTTGTCTTGCTAGAGTTTAATTTCATGTATTACCAATCTATAAAAATATTATACTCTTAATCAATTAAAAATCATGATAAGTTTGACTTAAAGTAATTATTATAAAAATCATCAAATCTATCGTATACAATAATTTATGAGACTATGGAAAAAGTAGATTATATATATTGTTAATGTATAAATTATTTACTTTTTGTATTAATCTTGCTATTTCTTTAATTTTAAATTTGCACATTAAGAAAATTTAACTCAATTAATTAAGTAAATGCACGAGTTATTATAAAGTAATAGTGTTGTTAATTCTCACAGATAAAAAAATCTTTTACCTTGTACCCCTTTATTGGCAGCTAAAGTATCCAGCACCAGGGGCTCCACACTTAGCAAAGAGGGTGAAGGAGCTACTCTTAGGATCAGGGTTTAGCCATGTGGATGAAGATAAGAAACGTGGGCTTGACCATGGTGCATGGACGCCACTCTTGTTGATGTACCCAGAGGCAGACATCCCAGTGTGTCAACTCTCTATTTCATCAAACAAAGGTGGTACCTATCACTACAACATGGGAAAGGCTTTGGCCCCTCTTAAGGATGAGGGTGTTCTTATCGTTGGGTCTGGGAGTGCCACCCACAACCTCAGAGCAATTGCACCTCGTGGTACCCCACCTGCTCCATGGGCTTCCGCATTTATGTCCTGGCTAAAAACCTCTCTTCTTGATGGAAGGTAATTGTCTCTTTGCTTTGATTTCCACGTTCACATGCATAGGAGTACTCTTTATGATTGTGGATTGGATTGGAGTAATTAATATCAGATATATACCCTTTATGATTGTGGATTGGATATGCCAATTTCATTACGTACTCTTATATAGGTACATTTGGATGTAACATGTGTAGGGAATTCTTGTGTTTAAGGGTTGGGGTACTCTTTCACTCCTTTAATAAATTTTTTTATTACGATAAAAATGAATAACAGGCTAACAGACTTATAAATATATAAAATTAATTAATTTAATTTATTCAACCACAATGAAAAAATCATAGTTAAATACAGGATGTATTGAAATTATCATACAGCGGCAAAGATCATATGTATCATCATATAATGATCACTTTCGCTCGCTTATTATTTAGTCACATACAACAAATTGGTTATATTTTTTTTGGACCAATATATCTTTAAATTGAATAAACATATACCAAATAATCAAAACGAATTAATTAATTAATTATTGGCATTCGTTTGGAATTGATGTCCCCTGTGATTCCTTCACGCATAGCTGCACAAACAAAAAACGCACGCATCCCCTTTGTTGCACTTGTTGCCACATTTTCCACAATGGTGCTTGTCAAACATAGGGTTCACACACTTACCTTTGCAACACACTTGTGAGTACTTGCACCTCTTTCCACACATGCCACAGTTGTTTCTGTCATTTGAAACATTCACACATTTTCTCTTGCAACAATCAGGCCCTTCGCTTCCCTTAGCACGACAAACTCTAGGGTACTTATCACAAGTCATGGCTCCACCACCACGCATATTTTTATGGCCACGGAGGCCTTTGGAGCCTCGGAGAGAGGCTAATACTTCACTTTCAGAAGATGGGGTTGCTGTGTTTTTGGTAGAATTTTGGTTTTTAACATAAGTGAGGAATGATGATTTTTTCTTGTGTGGTGTTTCGGAATCAGCAATGACCAAAGCCATTAGCATGGTCACAAGGAAGAGTACTATCTGAAGGGACTTCATTTCTAAGTTGAATGGTTTTGTTTGAGTGAAATGAAGGGTGCTTGGATATGGATATATATATATGTAGAGAGAGAGAGAGAGAGAGAGAGAGAGAAGGAATGGAGGTTAATTGTTGAAGGAAATTCAACGAGCTTAAGGTAATAGTATAAACTGGAAAACTTCAAACAGTGTGCTAGTGGAGCGGTCAACAGCTAGCTAACTTATGTGTGGTAAAGTAACGAAATTAGATAGGATTTTATTACAAGTATAGACTAAGTTTTAAAAGAAATGTGAAATGTCTAGTAAAATGCAATTAGGAATCGAATTTTGTGTTGTTATGCAGATCGTGATTCTTACTTATATTCTATGATAATGAATATGACAACTACTCACGTGGTCCAATCTTTGTAGCAGTAGTACTGAAATTTAGGAGTGCTGCAGGGGACATTTAGTTGCCGGTGATGGCTACGGTGAAGTCTCTTAGTGCATCACCGGTGAGAAAGTTGAAGTTACCTGTAATAAAAGATTACTTACCGAAAAAAAAAATAATAAAAAATTTAAACAACATCTTTTATTTAAAATTAAAATATAGACTTGTTCATTAAAAAGGAGACTTGTTTTTTGGATATCAGATTTATTCTCTGAAAAGGAAAACTTATTTAACCGGTTTTTTTTTTTAATTTCATTTGAAATTTTTTTCTGGTAACAGAAACATTCTTTTTTTTTTCCTTTCTAATTTCATCAGTTCATTGTTACTTTGTCGGTTATTTCTTTTGTTAATTCTAAATTGGGAGCAACTAAGATTCAAAATAAATAATAACAATAAAAAAATAAAAACTTCATAAGATTAATCAATAAAACAACCTGATCACAACCCAACAAAATAAAGAAACATTGATCATTATGTCATTTTTTTTTTAGAAAAAATTTCAAATGTCACGTCTACAGTGTTTTATCAAAGTGTCACGTCATATATTTCGCTATCAAGGATAGTGAATTCGATAAGCTGATGTGGCATCGTCTGATTGGTCACGTAATTCATTATGCTCCACAGCGAAATACGTCTCGACCAATACAATGACATCACGTCAACTTACCGAATTTGTTGTCTTTAATAACGAAATATGTCACGTGATATTTTGGAAAAAAACACTATATGCATGATATTTGAGTTTTTTTTTTTTAAAAAGTGACATAACGGCCACTGTCTCACAAATAAAAGAATACAAAAGCGGAACAAATAAAAGAAAAGTCGATGGTGCAATTGTGAAGATTGGAGAGGAGGAAGCAATGGATTCCGAATTCAAAGTGAGGCAAGAGCAACACTGAGCACTATAGAAGTCGGGAGTGTGGTGGGAGTTATCGGTGAGAAGCGGGTCTCAGAATAAATGATGTTTATGTTATACTCCTTTATCCTCCTTGGGTGGTTTTCTAGATCGATTTGCATTGATGTTTATGTTATACAAAGATCATTGACGTGTTATGTTTCTTGGAGAACTTTCCAAATTGTGTTTGAATTTCACTTTTACTGATTCTATTTTTGGTGACTTCAAAATAAATTATATCTCTTGTAAAAATTGATCTTTGTTAAAAAATTGCTAACCAAATAACATAACGATACCCTTTCTACTTCTCAAAAGAATCTATATTTTTTATTCAAAATTAAAGGAAAATCCACTTGTTTGCATAAAATTTAATTAAAAAAATATCAAAAAAGAAAAACTGATGAAATGCATCGAACTTTTTCTAATTATTATCTTATTCATCATTATTTAAATATTATTTAATTAATTATATTTTAACTTTTTTTTTAAATTTCCGGTATCCAACCTGATATAGCAGGTAAAAAATAGTGCCTAACCAGTGGAACAGTTTTCAGCTACTTCACGATAGACAACACCTTAATTGCTTGTACAAAAGTATAAAGGAAACGCGGTCTTTCCTGAAATAAACCAGAAAATACATTACCGAGGCACTGCTATGCTCTTTCCTTTCCCTCTGACTTTCTTGTTTAAGAAATAAAAATAACACAGCTAGTCAACAATCAACCCGAAGCTAGGATATTTTAGGGTAATACACAATACTCAAAATTTAGGGGTTAAAGAATTTATTGGTCCGCTTTGGAATTCAATTTTGTTGATGTCAAATAAGTCGACAAAATTAAGTTTAAAAATCATCTTTTAATTTTTAATATTTGAGGGTATCCCACAGTTGTACGACAGTTATTCGAGATTATTTCTTTTGAATTATATATATATATATATATATATATATATAATTAAAGTGAACTTTACCTTTTTAAACAGAGTTTTTTTACATTATTCAAAACAAAAAGTGTTTCTTTTACATATATGATGAAAAATAAAACGTAGTCATCTTGACAACGTCTTATGTCGCCATTTGCATGAAAATAATATCGACACTAAGTTTTTGAAGCAGATCTATATATTTGAAATTTATGTTTCATTATTATTGCTATATATATATATATATATATAATCTACTAGGAATTTCTACTTTGTAGTTTGCACATATGTTGTTTTGACATCTCCTTCTTAGTCTTCGGATTCTCTCACAAATTATAAAGTGTGGTAATCTAATTTAATGTGCTTCAGCCGCTCATGGTATACCGCGAGTTTGCAGCGATGTGTAGGCTGTTTGATTGTCACAGAAAACCTTGTTGGCTTAATTAGGATGTGGTACATATATCTCAACCAAGAAAACTCACAAGTGGTTGTAGACTTGTAGCCAGACATATATTGAATTAGTGTCTAGATATTAAATATAGAGAAAATTGGGCTATGAAACGATAATATAAAACGGATCCAGGATTCAACGACTGGGGAGGGCCAAAATCAAATAATTATACAAACATTTAAAATTTCTATAGATAATTATATATTTTTTAAATGATTTAATTAAAAACATATAATAAAGAATATTTAATAAAAGATATTAAACATATTTTTAAAGACCTTAAATTACAAATGATAAAAATTAATTTCATATATCCCCAAGAACTTTAATAAAAATTTATAATAAATACTGGTATTTATGTGTTTTTTTTTAATTTATATTTATGTTACTATATCTTTCTTACGAAATTTTATTATTAATCATATTTAAAAATACACTAAATTTGAATAAATTATGTTAGTCACTAAATTATATTTTTGCTTTTAAAAAGTTGGAAAATTGAAGAAAAAAATATATTTGTTGTTACAAAGGCTACAACTTTGAAAGCTAATTATGATAAACCTTTAGTGTAACTTGATATATATATATATATATATATATCTAATTTATTTTCTTAAGATTTACACAACACATGACTCTGGATCTGTGCACTAAGATTGAAAATACAGTGGAACTTCACAATAATAAGAATTAAGAATAATGATGAGACAAGAAAACTAAAATAAAAATTATAGGAAAATAATGATAAAAAGATAGAATGTTTATGGATGCGTATCAAAATTTAAACCGTCAATCTTATATATGGTGTTTGTAAAATTTGACTCATTGACAGATGTTAATAAAGTAATTTTGATTACAAACTACATTTATCTATAAATTTTAAAATAATAGTAATAATAGCATATTATAAAAGAAAAATTATTTGAAAGAAAATAAATAATACTCAAATATTTTATTTAGAAAAAATTAAATTATCTCTATAATAAGTATTACACAAAGAATAGAATATTTTATTAAAATAAAAATGATAGGTAATACTTAAATGATATTATTTACATACTTAAATTTCCAAAAGTAAAATAGTTATCTAATATTTTTTTAACATTAACTAATATATAAAAAAAACCTAATTGAAAAAAGTTAGGTGCCCAAGGCCCCGAGTGGCCATCGTAGCTCAGTTGTCATTCAATTAAAAACTATTCCCTCTATACTCACATATAAAGTAAAAAAGTTATATGTATCTTAAACTTAAATATAAGTAAGTCTAATTAATTTTTTTTATTTAATAATATCATTCTTAAAATATCTTTCATTTTATTATAATTTTATTTTCAAGGATTTTATTTTATATATGATATCAAGTTCCAATGAAATATATTTTAGAAATAAATTTATTTATTTTTACTTGAAACTATTAAAATTAATTTTTAACAATATAAAACTGCTTTCTATTTTGAGTCGCTTGATATTCATTAAACTCTTAAATATATATTATGTAACTAAGTTTTTTTGTTTGAATATTTGATCATATTTTTATACTTTTCTCCCTCGATGGACCTTTTAACCCTTGTTTCTTTGTCATAAAAATGAGTTAAATGAACCTTAAAAGAAAATGAAAATCATATTTTACACTTTACATTAATTCGAAACTTCTATTTCAATTAACTTTCATTTCATTTTATTCCAATCCACCAAACACTTAATATATTAATCAGGATTCCTCCTTGATGCTAAGAAGAAACTTGTCTATATATAAAGGAAACATTATTATTTATTTCATATAAACAACAAATTACAAGCTGTTCTTAAATAACAATCCGGTAACAAAGGAAATATAGTACAGAACTATAAACCAAGTCATCAATCAATGCAAAGAATAAATTTTAATATAACTAGCGGAACTCATCAAGTGTCAATGGCTGCTACTCCAGCCTTGAATCAATTGATCCATAGAATAATGCTCGACCGTTTGCAAATTCTATGCATAGTTGCACATCCCAAAAACACAAGAACCTTTGGCGTTGCACTTGTTGCCACATTTGCCGCAATGCTTCTCGTTAGTCTTAGGGTTCACGCACTTGCCTTCGCAGCATATCTTTCCGAAGCTGCATTTCTTTCCACACCTCCCACAGTTAAGTCTGTCTGCCGAAAAGTTTACGCATTTGTTGCTGCAGCAATTAGGGCCTGCGCTGCCTTTAACAAGGCAAATTTTTGGGTTTTTGTCACATGTTAACGCCACCCTTTTCTGGGAAAGGAACCGGCTTGTTCCTCTTAGAGACTTTGGTTCTTCAGTTTGGGAAGATGCTGCTGACAGAGTAATGGCCAAAGCCATAATTAACAAGGCCACAAGGAAGAGGGTCTTCAAGGACTTCATTATATTTTAATTTTGTGTTTTTGTCTCTCTGTTATAGCAGGAGATAGAAGAAGTTGAACGAAGTAATTAATTAAAGGGGTGTGGATGTTTTGATTGAGAAGAATGCTCCAAATACTTATAGAAGAGGAGGAGGTTCATGATATAGATTACGTGCATGAGCTAATAACGTAGGTGTTTTTTGTTAGTTTTAATTAGTGGAGTGGTCTAAATCAACGGCCGGATTAAACTTGGCAAGAATTTCTTCAGTTGAAAATGGAGGAAGTGTCAAAGAACAACTGTGCTAATTAAATGATAGCTAAAACTAGTTTAGTTGTATTAAGTTGATGATCTACTGAAGCCAGGTCGTATGTAAAGTCTTATAAGAAAATGCAGTCTATGAAAACCAGAAAACCGTTACAGAACCACTATGGCTGTGCAGACATTTCAATCGCCTAGTTTGACCTTTGTTTTATATATGTAGAAGTCCATGGATAGGATTTGACTTCATATTTATCCAAGCCAACGTAAGTAACAAGTTAATTTGGATAACATAGTATTCTTATTTATACAAATTTAAGAAGTTAATTAGTTTACATACTACATTTGAACTTTTTTTATGTTGCATACCTCACGTTATTTTCATGGGAGGCTGGTAGCGTTTGTATAATATAACATTCACTTGTTCAAAAAGGATATAGCACGTCACGTGCAACTAATATTTAATGATTCCACTTAACATGTTGTTTATCAGTTAATTTCTTCTTCTGTTTCCTGAGGAAAACTAAGTTTGCTATCGTTGTTTACTTTTCCATATTGTCATACTTCCCAAAATAAATGTTGAAAATTGGAAATCACTGAAAATTGATAATGTTTTTTTAATTTTTGTTGCTAGGTAGGGTCTGAAAGATAAAAAGTTCTCATAGTAATTATAGAATTCTTAAAGGACATTCTTTAGATTATTACCACTTGTAATCATGTTTATGTGTGTCTACTTACACTCTTGAAAATGTTTTAAGGTAACGTATTTTACATGTATCTCACACTTGTTAAATATGGCTCTGATACACTTTTTTCTTTACATGAGGCTCTGATACAATTAAAGAATAATCTGTGATCAAAATTTAGGCTTTTACTCTGACATGTGTAGAATATGGCTCTGATACATGTAAAATACATTACCTTAAAACATTTCTCTATTGCCTATATTTCAAAACTTATGTTTCTCTGAAGTTTTCTAAGATTAGAAGTTTTTCATTCTGATACCTCGTAGCTCCTATATATAAAAGTTCGAGATTTTTATTTTAAATAAGCCAAAAGATTTATTTTAAAACTAAGTAATAGCACAAGAAATGCTGACGTAAATCAAATACAATGT
The DNA here is from genome assembly GCA_007407185.1 of Glycine tomentella. Lineage (NCBI taxonomy): Eukaryota > Viridiplantae > Streptophyta > Magnoliopsida > Fabales > Fabaceae > Glycine > Glycine tomentella. Next base: position 275,868 of record PYAF01002719.1, on the reverse strand, counting down.
GAATTTAACCAATGCTGAGAGATAGAGACCGAAACCCAACCCAGTTCAGAGAACAAGGTTCTTATGATCACAAAAGTACAAAAGCCAATCCCATAGCCCAAGTTGCCTAACAAGCTAACAATATGAAATTGCCGCGAAAGCCGAAACACCATAGCACAGCTGTGACAATATGCTATTTTGAAAGTGTGAAAACTCCAATCCCATTCCAAATCCAAAATGTAAAAGTTGTTGTGACATAACTTGGATGCTGCGATGACCACTATCCAACAATGTTAAGATGCACCTCTTGGTTTAAAAGAACAGAAACAGGGGAAAGTAGAGGTTTGTTTTGTATAACTCAGCTTAAACGTGATCACATGTCTGACAGCTACAAATCCTATTTCTGATGCAATTTATCATCTACATTGAATAATAATAAATGTTCCAAATTATCTCTTTTTTATTCTTTTACTTTTCATTTTTTTATCTCTTTTTATTTTCTTTTTTTTTATCTTAATTTTTTCTTTTATATATTTTTTTTTTAACTTTCTCGTATTTATCATTAAATTCATCTATCATCAATTTTAAATAGTATTGTTGATGATGTTAATTGAATAATAATGTCAATGTGAGAGATCATTCATATATTATATATCATACATATCACCCAAGGATTACAATTACTTCCCAATTAACGTACTATACTAGGTATCATGCATTAATATCCCAATGTGAGGGATCATGCATGTACTATATCCCATTATGTATACAATATATTAAAGAATATGTGTTGATAATTAATGAGAGTTTTTGAATTTCGTAGGTGATTTTAAGTTCGAGTCTAATTTATTATAGAATTAGACTAGATTGATTTAATTTATTATAAGTATATTTTAATTACAAATAAATACTATATATTAATAGATTAAATTTTCCCAACTATTATTTAATCATAAATGCTATAATAAATTTATTAAATTTAATAATAATTAACTTAAAAATTGTAATAAAAATGAATTTTGTTTTTTCTAGTCTAATAGTAATACTTTTATTTTTGGACTGTTAGTGTTAGTCTAATTTTTTTTATCAGTAAATATTATTTATAAGTTTTTTTAGTAAAATGAATTAAATTCTCCATCTTTTCTTTTTATCTTATATTTTTGCTTTAGTCTAAAGTTTAACAATTGTGTATTAGGCTCTGTTTGGTTCTACCTATGGAAATAAGGTACAACAAACAAAAACATAGTAGTTGATCTGATTAAGATGATATTGAGGAGAATAAAGTTACAGGTTATGGATCCATAGCTTACAATTTTCATCTTTCCCGTTGCAGTAAAATTGATTTTTAAGACCAACAAAATAGATTTTCTCTGGGAAAAAAAAAATCATTTTTCTTCAACACAAACAATATAGTTTCTTATCTATTTTTGTTAAACCAAACAACATAACATATTATTTTAATTATACTCTATAATTTCCTTTTCAAATTATCTCTCTTTTGAGCATGGATTCAAAAAAATTGTTTAGTGGAGAAAAAAACAATAGTTATTTTTTATTATCAGAGGCAATAAAATAATATATTATATCTTTATAGAAGAAATATATTATATATTTTTACAAAATATATAATTTTATGATAAAAATCCAGATTACTTATATAAACTTTTACAAATTACAATCGAGTAGGTGTGTATTTTTCACAAACTTTATGTACGTTTAATACTATAGGACCAAAACACTAAAAATTGAAAAATAAAACGGTAAAATTAGCATCAATTTATTATATTTTTCATCTTTTAGTAATAACTTTTTACATTCATTTAATGTTTTTCTATAGGAATAAGGATAAAATCTATTTTTTTAGAAAAATGTATAGTAAACAGGCATTGTGCTATGATACACCTAGGCAGAAGAAAAAAGAAAAAGAGATAAAAATATAAATTTGATAAAATTTATAATCTGATAAAAAAATATATCAATAAGATGTTTAAAATAAATAAAAAAAATATTTATATATCATTATTTTTTTTTTCTTACGGGAAAAAATATGGTGGGACAATTGGCCCATAGTCTCTACTCTCTAACCTACATCGTCCCTGCTTCTAAGAGTCAGAAGCGAGTAGTGGGGCCCATGGCAACGATTCCCAATATGGTTTATATACGCGGAAGATCGGTGGTGAGTGAGGCAAATGGCAGCATCGTCACCATCGCCGCCGCTGAAGGCGGTGCTGGACCGCGTCCAAGCAGCCGCCGAACGCTCCGGCCGGAATGTGCAAGAGATTCGTGTAGTGGCTGCGAGCAAGACGAAGCCAGTTTCTGCTCTCCGCGAGGTATACGACGCCGGCCTTAGATGCTTCGGCGAGAACTACGTTCAAGAACTCCTTCAAAAAGCACCTCAGGTTAGTTAGTTCAAACTTCAAACTCGTTATTCATCTCTTGCTTTTTGGATTCACTCATCAATGCTTCCATTTCCTTTCCCAATTGCAGCTTCCCGACGATATCCAGTGGCATCTCATCGGCAATTTGCAGAGCAACAAAGTCAAGCCTCTTATCGGTATGTATTGTTTACTTATTCTCTCAATTTCGTTCAATTAAAGAGTTTAAAAATACTTCTTTCATTTAGAAACACGAGCACACTTTTTCTAATTGGTGATTTTTGAGAATTTTGTTTTGTGAAGATGTGTTCATATTTACAACATTATTAATTTGGGTTCACTGTTTAGGCAAGGTGAGGATTCTTATACGTTTTGTTTGATGTTTCACAGCTACTGTTCCCAACCTTGCTTGTGTGGAAACTGTGGATGATAAGAAGGTAATTTTATTTTTTTGTTTCTTAGTAATTTGTTTTGATTGAGAAGGTATATATATTTTTCATGTGTATGAGTACATATAAGGATGTAAACTATACGTAAATTTTAAATCTTTTAAGAGGGGAGAGGGAATGGAAAATCATAGAACTTCGAAATAGTTGTAATATGATGATGACTGATGAGTTTCAGTTCAGACAAGATTTTCGGATTTCACTTGCAAGGTAAATTGTTTAACGTGTGTGATGTTGAAAGCAGTCTTTAGAATAGGATGCTGTAAATGGTAACTTTGCAAATGAGCCTTACATTCTAGAAGTAATTTCAGGCGCTGCCATTTGGTTAATGAGTTTTTTTGGGTTTGTGCAAGTAAAAATTATATTACATGTATTCTTAACCCTTAAGTTCAATTTTTTTAACATCAACATTTCATGTTTGATATCAATTTCTGTAGAATTATGTTCTATGAAGTAAAACTTGATGTTTTTTACTTTTTTTCTGTTTTTGGCTGGCAGATAGCAAATCTTCTTGATCGTGCTGTAGCAAATGTTGGCAGGAAACCGTTAAAGGTTTTTGTTCAAGTGAATACAAGCGGAGAAACATGTAAGTTGTACTTGACTGATTTGCCAACCTTATTAATCACTATCTGCAGTATCTTTTTATAAAGTTGACTTGGTTGTGTTAGATTATCAACCCATTTTTTTTAACTAGTGTTCTATATAATAGATTAATGTGAAAATAACTTCAAAATGACAAGAAAATATAGTTCTCAATTCTTTTATTGCAAATAGAAAATCATTGATTACAAGATTTAACATCTTAGATTTATACCTAAATATTTAACCTATATATTAGAATGATTGCTTGACTTCTGGTTTACAATCTGATCCTTAGATCATTGCCTTTTGTTTCTGTCTCATTATAAGACACAATTGTTGTCAATGTTTATTATCGATCTAAGAGTGACATTTGACTGCTATTTTCTTGCAGCCAAATTTGGTGTTGAACCAGCTCTGTGTGTGGATCTTGTAAGACATATTACAAACTGCCCAAACCTTGAGTTCTCTGGCCTAATGACAATTGGCATGCTTGATTATTCATCCACCCCAGAAAATTTTAAGGTATATATGGACTAAACATTTTAGACATGATTTATTGATCTTTTCGGGACTTACTATTTATTTAGTCTTCTAGATAATTCTCCAAACTAAACATTCTTTTGTACTCTCCAGACACTATCCAATTGCAGAAGTGAAGTTTGTAAAGCTCTTGGAATATCAGAAACGCAGTGTGAGCTGTCCATGGGCATGACTGGAGACTTTGAACAAGCTGTAAGTAATCAATTTTTTCCCCTTGGAAAATACATGGCTTACAATGAAGGGAAAGTATTGTGATTTGTCCTAATATTTTTTAACCAGCTAATACTTATTTTGCAGATTCAGATGGGAAGTACAAATGTTAGGATTGGAACTGCCATATTTGGAGCCAGAGAATATCCACCGAAAGAAGAGTAGCTATCCTCATTTTGCAGTCATGTTTGCGTTGGTATATTGGTGCTTGGATTCACATATCAAAGTCAGACAAGCATGAGCAAATTATTTAAGCTGGAAATAAGTATATTCATGAACATGAATGATGGCGGTAGTCAATAAGCTCTGGGAAAGCTGTGTATTTGGAATAATCTGAGACTGAGTGTTGTAGACATTTTCTGTCAAACATAAAAACCAACCTATTTTACTGAAGCTGAACCAAGATATTTTGAAAGAGTAATATACAGCACAAAAAACAAAAAGTTCTATAAAAGATAATGAATCTGACTTACATGTTTTCTAATGTTGAATTTGAGTTCGTGCTCATCACGTTTGTACTAATATCCTGTGGGTATTTTCGTAGGATTTGAGAAATGTTAAGAAAATGTTTTCTAAGGCACTCTTTTGAATATTCTTTAGGTTGAAATTTATTAAAAATTACAAAATTTGGTTGATGACAAGTCTTACTAATTTTTTTCTTGATTTTGTAGTTAGGAAATAATGCATTAGAAAGTATATTCTTAACACTCTTATCATTTTATATTTCACATAGCATGTGCTTATTTATCACTTTGGTTCTAAAACAATAATCATTGTTGTCATTTTATGTTGCACACATGATGTCGTATGTCCGTTGTCTCGGGGCAATAAGTTTTTTTTCAATCTAACTTTTATACCAATCAACTCTTAAACGAGCAACGTTACATTTGTAAAGAAAAGCATTAGAGTCCTTTGGGCTTGGGTTCACAATTTTTGGGGGTACAGAAATCACAAATTTTAATATAAATGAAGTTTCATTTTACAAGAGTTATAAGATCAGAATTGAGTTAATTTTGAAATAATAACTTTCCCAAGCAGCAGCACTGTTAGGGGTTAGAGCAACGAGTGAGCAGAGTGTATAAAGTATAAACCCTTTTGGTTATCTGCACAAAAGGTTTTTAACACCGGCAAACTAAAGTGGGTCTCCTTGGTAAGAAATAAATTTATATTTCACAAGAACATGTTTAATTTTCACTATTGATGTAAAAATCTTATTGATAAATAATTTGTAAATACTTTTGTAAGTACTGAGTGAATCTTAGCACTTAGCAGCATAAGGAATGGATCATGTTTTCATACAAACCAAAGCCGAATTTGCTGCTGAGTCGAAGTGGCCTAAAACGTTGCGTGGTCTCACTACCACACCCATCTTCAGCTTGAGCCACCACCAATTCATTCAATGCCATTATCAACCACCATTCATCACAAGGTGCCCACCGTCAAGTTCTTGCCACCTATGCCTCTATGCTCAAAACCCATGTCCCTTCTGACGCCTACACTTTCCCCAGTCTTCTCAAAGCATGCTCTTCTCTCAACCTCTTTTCCCTCCATCAACGCATCCTCGTTAGTGGGTTGTCCCTTGATGCCTACATTGCCTCTTCTTTGATCAATTTCTATGCCAAATTTGGGTTCTCCGATGTTGCTCGCAAAGTGTTTGACTTTATGCCTGAGAGGAATGTTGTACCTTGGACTACCATTATTGGGTGCTACTCGCGCACCGGTCATGTTCCCGAAGCCTTTTCTTTGTGTGATGAAATGCGTCGCCAGGTAATTCAACCCAGTAGCGTTACCATGTTGAGCTTGCTGGTTGGAGTTTCTGAGCTGCTCACGTACAGTGTTTGCATGGTTGTGCAATTTTGTATGGTTTTATGTCTGACATAAACTTGTCAAATTCCATGCTGAGTGTGTATGGGAAGTGTCGGAACATTGAGTATTCTAGGAAATTGTTTGATTACATGGATCAAAGGGATCTGGTTTCATGGAATTCGTTGGTTTCGGCCTACGCCCAGATTGGGGATATATGTGAAGTTTTGTTGCTTCTCAAGACAATGAGGACACAAGGTTTTGAGCCTGACCCACAGACTTTTGGGTCTGTCTTCTCTGTGGCTGCATCAAGGGGTGAGTTGAAATTGGGAAGGTGCTTGCATGGGCAGATTTTAAGAACATGTTTTGACTTGGATGCACATGTTGAAATATCATTGATTGTGATGTACTTAAAATGTGGGATCATTGACATTGCATTTAGAATGTTTGAAAGGAGTTTAGACAAGGATGTGGTTTTGTGGACAGCAATGATCTCAGGGCTTGCGCAGAATGGTTCTGCAGACAAAGCACTAGCTGTTTTCCGTCAGATGTTAAAATTTGGGGTGAAGTCATATAGTGCTACTATGGCCAGTGTGATCACAGCTTGTGTACAACTTGGGTCTTTTAATTTGGGGACTTTGGTTCATGGTTATATGTTTAGGCAGGAATTACCTATGGATATTGCTACTCAGAACTCTCTTGTTACCATGTATGCAAAGTTTGGTCACTTGGATCAGTGTTCCATTGTATTTGATAAGATTAACAAAAGGGATTTGGTTTCGTGGAATGCCTATGATTACTGGATATGCTCAAAATGGTTATGTTTGTAAGGCCTTGTTCCTTTTTAATGAAATGAGGTCTGATCATCAAACACCTGATTCAATAACCGTTGTCTCCCTGCTCCAAGGGTGTGCATCTACTGGACAACTACACTTGGGAAAATGGATCCACAGCTTTGTGATAAGAAATGGCCTTAGGCCTTGCATCTTGGTTGACACTTCTTTGGTAGACATGTACTGCAAATGTGGTGATTTGGATATTGCCCAAAGGTGTTTCAACCAGATGCCAAGTCATGATTTGGTCTCATGGAGTGCCATAATTGAGGTTTTATTCAAAGTTCCTGCAAAGTGGGATGAAACCGAACCATGTGATTTTCCTCTCAGTTCTATCTTCTTGTAGTCATAGTGGACTTGTAGAGCAGGGCTTGAACATATACGAATCAATGACCAAAGATTTTGGGATTGCACCAAATCTTGAACACCATGCTTGTGTAGTGGATCTCCTCAGTCGTGCTGGGAGGGTAGAGGAGGCATATAACTTGTACAAGAAAAAGTTCTCAGATCCTGTACTTGATGTTTTAGGCATAATCCTTGATGCTTGTCGAGCAAATGGTAATAATGAACTTGGTGATGCAATTGCCAATGATATCCTCATGCTGAGGCCTATGGATGCTGGAAATTTTGTACAATTAGCACACTGCTATGCTTCAATAAACAAGTGGGAAGAAGTGGGTGAGGCATGGACCCATATGAGATTTTTTGGCTTGAAAAAAATTCCTGGCTGGAGCTTTATTGACATACATGGGAGCATCACTACATTTTTCACAGATCACAACTCACACCCCCAGTTTCAAGAAATACTTTGTACACTAAAAATTTGAGAAAGGAAATGATCAAAATGGAGGAAGTGGACATTAACCTTGAAAGCAGCCACATCACATCACAATAAAATATGCTGAAATGTTAAATAGGAGTGATTCCAAGCCTGGCTGGCCCTCATGAAGTGTCCTGAGTTGTCGCAATGGTTTTGGATTTCCACCAGAGATTTTGACCCATCACTTTATTTTCTTTTGCTTTTTTTTGCTTGACATGGCATCAGATTTTGTTCAAGTCTTATATACATTGGGCAGATGACTTGACATAAAGAAATACATTCATACAAGCATGCAAGGTGGTTTTAGCTACATTTTTTAATATGGAATAAGAGTTGAAATAGGCAAGGATAAATATATGCAGCCTTACACCTCAGAAAGAGGCAGTTTTTTTTTTTTTTTTATATTAGTATTGAAGCTATAACCTTATTATTGTGTCAAGGTTCACTTTAGTATGGAATAATTCTTTACAAATTCTTCTTTTCAATGAATCATTAGATAATATTATTATATTGATATTGTTTTTATAATGTTTTTAACTTTTGAAAAGTATTGAAACGGGTTTATTCAACTTTTTTAAAATACATAACTATAATAACTTTCATTTAAAATATATTGTTTAATAATAAAAAATTAAAAGTAGCGAAAAACGACCTTATAAATTGTATTTAATATGAAAGTGATAATTTTTTTGTGTGATCATAAGTGAAATAACCACCCTATAATTAAATGACTTTGTTATAAAATCTGGTTATGCATTGCATTTTTCAGGTAGTACATGAGAGAAAAAAATTCTTTTATTCAAAATCTCCAAATAGTTCACCTCTTCTATACATATTATTTTAATTATTAAAACAAAAAATGAAACAAGATTAATAAAGTGTATGATTGTGTCAAATAAGTTGGAAAATATTTTTTAACAACCAAAGTAGACGAACTTTTGCCATCTACTTTAATTTTAAAAATATATTTTCGAGACATATGTATATAAAAATTAAATATAAGAAATAAAAAGAATTATATGTAATTTTAAATATCACGTCAAATTAAACTGCAAAAAAATTATTCGTATATATAAAGCTTGCTATGAAACAGAACGGCCATGAGCTCACACGCTCTTCAATCTTCATGATATCAATAAATAAGAAATTAGTATTATTATAGCTTTTAAAATAATTACTGTAAAACTCAACAAACTTACCTTGATGATTTGTGACTGTGCATCACCTGTTTTTTCATTGATTAATTAACAATAAAATGACCGAAATAAGGAGAGAGGGTATATATGGAAGTATGTACTATAATAATGGGACGTAAGAGAAACACACGTAAATTAACAAACATGAGGGTGCAGTTTTCTTCCCCTAGGCTAGAGTGAGACAAATAAGCAAATCTTGAAGCAAAATCTTAACCAATTAATTAATTATTGTTATTCTCAGTGCAATATCCTGTTCAGCATCCAGAAAACAATGAATAGGAGGCAGCAAAAAGTGTTCAAATTGTTCATATGGATTGTGGGAGTCTTTCTTGTCGCTTACATTGCAGGACGACCCTTATATTGGCATCTCAATGAGACCCTCAATGCCACCTCTTATCCTTGTCCTCCTTGTCACTGTGATTGCTCTCTTCAACCCCTTCTTACTCTCCCCGAAGGTATCTATATCTTTTTAATTCACTTTTTTACCATTAAATTACCTCCTTCTTTTTAATCCATTTGTGTTTAAGAATTGACATATAGAGAATTAAAAGTGATGATGTCTGATTCAGAATTATATATACACAAAATTTCCTCCAACAACTGTTGGCCATGTTGTGTTTTTAGAAAACATAGGATGTGTTTGGTTACCCGTTAGAGACCATCAATGTGAAGGAAAAAAAAATTGAGATACTCATTTAAACACATTTTTTTATTGATTAAAATTTATTGAACATGACAAAATTTTGTGAGTCACACTTATGATTTTTTAGTTGCTCATAAATTTTAACAAATAATAATAAGTATGTTGTTTGCACTCCTCAATTTAACATCAATATCAAAGAAAAATCGAACACATTTAACCATGTGTTGTTCCACTTGCTTGTAAATTTCATCTAGGAAGATTCTTTTTTTCTTTTTTGGTTACCTTTACAATGTGAAAATGGAAACACCATGTGATCAAATTGTTATGCAATTGTTGGTTCCTTCATCATTTAGATGCATTCCGAGTCTGGTAGATGGGTTATTTACTGTATATTCCGATAAACATTATTTGTAAGGCCTAGTAGTTTGATTAATAGATTGACTAATCAAATAGTGTGATGAATTATTGAATTTTGTTAAAACACAATCTGTGGCCATGCAATGGAAAAACAGGACAGTTGACAAGGTCTTTGTAGATGTTGTTCTTGTGCTCTGACATCGATTGCTGATTGCTAATTTGGTCTGCTTGTTTATGCAGGATTGACCAACAACTCCATTGTAGGTTAGTTCTTCTCCCCTTTAGTACACTAGAGAAATGTACAAGGTCATGATTATATATACTCTTTGGTTTAAGTATGCATATATCTAATCCTCTCCCATTTTTTGAATGATAGTTTTTAACATTAAAAGGGAAAATAACACATTGGAGGAAGTAGAAGTGAAAAGACGTTATTATAAATTTGGAAAGAGTAACAACAACTGGGGTTAAAATCATGTCTCGTTTTTCCGTCGTTCCAATCAAAAAGTGACTTGATTAAAAAATAACACTTTCTTTCTTACCTGTTAGTTATTTTTGCTGATGTTATTTTTTAATAAATAGGGGGAAAAAAAGGAGAACAAGATATCAGTTCCTCACACCCAAAACTTAATAGCTAGTTTAGATCTAGTTTTAGTGAAAATGATGAGAAATGCTAGTCACTTTTTATAGTACACTCTTTCTGATATTCTTTTTGTGGTCGACTGAAATTTATTAGAAATCACTAATTTTAGTAAATTTTAGTTCTAAACCAATAGAGAGAATTATTAAATGAAAAGTAAAACTCATTTGATTATTTTTAATAAATTTCAATCAGTTATACAAAGTGTTAAATAGTATCGAGAGAGTATGCTAACATTTCTCTAAAATGATTTCAACCCCAAGATATAAATTCACACTTTTGTCATACCAAATCAAACCACTTGTTTAATGGCAAAAGGGCAAACACTAGTCCAAAACACAAATACCAAGAGCTTAATGTTTTCATATTATTCTGACATAGGGGGAATTAATACATTTTTTGGAGGAATTAATGAATCCAAATTATGGTACCCTTGATCCTGGACAATTGGAGATTTTATTTAGCATTTGTATGTTGTAGATTGCATGAGACAAGACACAGAGGTGAGTGAAGAGGTGGGGAAGAGTTTTACAGATCTTTTAGCCGAAGAAGTAAAGCAAAAGGAAGCTGAAGCTGAGGAAAAACAAAGAAGTGTGGACACAAAACTTTTGGAGGCTAAGAAATTAGCATCACAGTATCAAAAGGAGGCTGACAAGTGCAATTCAGGGATGGAGACATGTGAGCAGGCCAGGGAAAGAGCTGAGGCAGCACTTGAAAATCAGATGAAAGAAACTGCTTTGTGGGAGCTTAGGGCTCGCCAAAGAGGATGGAACAAAGATGTTTCAAAGAAAGCTCGAGCACGTTTTTCAGTAGGATAGAAGAGCCCCACTAGTAGTTCCTTCATTCTTCTATTTTTTTTATTTATTATTGTGTTTACTTTGATATATTGTTTAATGAAAAATAAATACACAAGATTACTTTTGGTTTTACATTAGATAATTAAGCCATCTATTTCTTAAGTTAGCACTCACAGACATTGATTAGCAGTGGTTAACACTTGACAATATATAATATAACAAACAATTTGCTTGGTGTCTTGTGTTTGAAGAAAGTTGCCCGGCATGTGTGTTCCATTACGCGTTATGTATGCATGCTTACTCACAATTCCTCTATAAAGAGAAAGCAGCTGGAAAAAGCCATATTCCTCTTTAAAGACAATTCATCAAGGCTTGTGAAATGTTGCTCATTTTAAATTGGGCTCGTAAACTTTTTAGTGTTAAGAAAGGAATATTTTTATCCATAGCGACTAGTCACTACCCAAGATTCGCCTATTTATGCTTAAAATGCATTTTTAGTTGGATGCAGGACGATTGAGACTTGATATCATCAGATTCTTCAGCATTGTTTTTGGAACAAAAAAGATATGAGAGACAGGAATAATGATTAATTGAAGATTTATGCAGAAAGAAAGTGGATTACTTTAGTCAGGAAATGCATCTGCATTTCTCGAAGGGCGTTAATGAATTATGAATTGAATTTAGAATAAAATTAAATTCAAATCCATCATATTTAATTTAATCAAGTTAATTTAAAAAAAAAACAAATTCAAACCAAACTAATTCAATTTAAAATTGAATTTATTTATTTTTATCCATGAGAAGAAGACAATATCAGAAGATTTACCATAAATCTCTTTAACAAAATCGAATTTATTTGAATCAGCTCATTAGTTTTTATACTTTTAATACTTTTTTTCACGTTAAATCCTCAAAAAGATGCAGAAAAAGCGCAAACAAATATGCATGAAACCAATTTAATTGATGTGATTTGAGTATCACATTTGAGTCAATCCGAACACCCCTACGCTGAACAGTTCGGAAGAAAAAAAGACCCATACTAACGTGACATGCACACAGGGTAGGGATTCCATGGCCCTAACATTAGGGATGAAGGTTCAGAAGACACCCCACGACCCCAGTGACATGGTTTGGCAAACATGTCGCTAGCAAGACCTTCCCCTCTTCGACATTGAGGGCCAAGGAGAGGGAAGGAAGAGAGCCTTATTTTCAATCTGCCATAAGAATTCCAACTATCCAAAATAAAATTTCCAGATGTTGCTGAAAAAACTATTCTTTCTATATTATAACTTGCTATTTCGTGTGATTGTTGTTTTAAAATTGCGGTATAATGTATAAGCCCTCTCACTAAGCCAGATAAAATGGTCCTATCAGCTCTTAACATCCAATCCGCAGCTACTTGTCCAATTTTTGTCTTAGAAAATCTATTTGTGTGGAGTATGCTGTATAGTAATCCCATCAAAATCTTGTGTGGAGTATGCCGATTGAAGCTAGTAGTAATCCCATTTGACGTCCGAAGTATATGTCTACGTAGGTTAGTGAGTAATCAGTATAGGCTAAAGAGAAGAGCTTCAAAGTCATTTGGGAGTGGCTAAGAGTGCAGAAACTTCAAAGTGGTTAACAACTTCCTGGCTCAGCAAGCGCATAGCAGCTCCCTGAGAGAATTTCCTAGCAAACAAAAAGCACGGAACGGATGTGGAATTGGTATGACACCATTCTATCCGGTACTCAGTCTCATAATAAACATGGTTGATGCCCTGTTTAAAAAAAAAAAAAAAAAGTAACGAGACAGAACTAGTTGCATTAAAACATGTAATAATCACTTCAACAAAACTTCACCAAAAAAAAAATCACTAGCAAAAACATAAGCGACAAAATCTATCTTCAACCACAAAAGATAAAAGAGGACTCGGGAATTATTTCCCAAAAAACAGTAAAATAGAGAGCAATCATTTTTCATTATTTTCATTTATGAGCCATTATTCAAGTCTTTAAACAAAACCATTATAGGTTTTCAACCCAGAAATCAGGGCACTTCAATCTTGTCATGAAAAGTGGCAGAGTTTGACCACAATATAAATTGTACCATGATATAGGATCAACCATGCCATCCTAAGCAAGCATTTCCAAGACTAATTTCAAGAAAGTTTTATTTACTTCAATAACAGTTTTCAACCATCCCAATTCCAATCCACAGTTTGTGGCAGAACAATGAAAGACGTTAGGATTTCATTAACTGAATCCTCCTTTTTTGTCTTACCCCCTCTCCAAAAGGGGGAAAAAATCTTGACCCTTCTCATTTATCCAACCCACAAATGGTTAAATCTATGCTTAAGTCAAGTATGAGGCATCAGAAGAAAACCTTTATTTCCTTTATCCTTTGAGGGCTAGCATTTGAATAGCCGAAAGTAATAGGATGCCAGCCTTTATTCTCCATTTTTGTTGTAGACTGGTTCCATAGGGTGTAGGTCAGTGTTCTACGTTCAAGTTCACCTTCAAGGTCATGCATCTATAAAAAGAAGAGAAATGCATATTAAGATTACAAACAATATCCATGCAAATTAAACCTTAAAAAGTTACTGCTCATCAATGACAACATTTTGTCAAGGTAATTTGTGAATAAAGCAGAAGCAAGAATAAATAGGATTGAAGAACACATCCCCCCAAAATACATAGATAATGATGATGGAATAAATGTCTCAGTATCTTACTGCAAGCAATGTCTGCACATAGTGTTCATCTGGAATACAATTGTGCTGCTTCTGAAGTTTCTGCACTTGCACCAAAACCATAGCAAGCAATTATCAGTATTGAAAAAGAAAAGAAAAGAAAAGAAAGCTATATTATAAAATGAGTACTGAGTAGCATCATAATATTATCAGTTATCACTGTAAACAACATTAGGGTCTCAGCATACTTCATAAATTATATTGTTGAAGATAAGAAAAAAGACACATTCAACAGCTGTTCTATGGGATTGAACAGAAACCACCAGAACATACTTTGCAAATCAGATGTAAATAAAAGGAAAAATAATAGAGGGGAGCAAATGGCAAAAATTTAAATAGCAATTTCCGACAATGCTTAAATAATCACTCGTCAAATTTCAAATCTCACATCTAGATCTTTAACAACTATTACTTTAAAAAATCAGGTGCTATTAGAAAAAGGGTAAACAGGAACCTACGAATTCCTAGTCCTAATAATCAAATTTCCCAATGTGTTTTGAAATATAATTTTTCAGAAGAATTTCACTAACTAGTAAATTACAGACATGTCCTCACTCCATATCAAGGTTTTGAAGACCATACCAGTCATTGAACCAATAAAGGGAAGTCTCCCCAGTTTCCTACTTTCAAAGCCAGTTTACAGTATTGTGGTTCTTAGTTAATCGGAAGCATGACCTGACTGGCCAGTGATCCACTTTTCTGGTTCAACCCTTCAGACCAGCTTGTCCAGTTTTCAAATCAGAACTATGCTACTAGTATAAGATATACACTACAAGGCTATACACAGCAACTAATGATTGAGATAGAAAATTGACAAAACTTGGACTAAATGTTTATTATACATTAGTCAGTCAGAACACATGCCCCAAGAACACTGTTTTCCCAAATATATATGATTTTGAGCTCTCAATTCAAAGCCTTTTTCTAATGTTACATCAGTATGAAACCCATTATTGCTTGACCGATTACCAAGATTCCATTAGACAGTTACAATTATTTGGAACTATAAGCACATTCAACATAACTTATACTACCCAGCCTGCCTTGAATTAATAATTTCCACTCAAAAGCAAAGAACGTGCACCACTATTATGTATAACAGATTAGGATAACATCAGTAACAGCATAAAAATAGAACACTAAAATTAGAAGACTTACCAGATTCAGCTTTCCCTTGCTTGTATCAATTGGTGGACGTCTCTGTCAAGTGAGAAGATTATTAGACAAGTTTTTATTTATTATTAACAGATTACAGACTTACAGTTACTATTTAGTACAGTCTTGTATAGTATTGTATGCTAAAGCATTCAATTTTGAATTCTATGACAACTTTCATATAAATACCAACCAACTTTAGTAAATCAAATCAATACAAGAGTATCAGAATCTGAAATTGTAGCTAAACTAACTTGTGATCGATTACATACCTTACAATATTTCTTAAAGACAGAAAAGATAACATCATCATCTACAATCACTTCTGCATGCTTACGAACAACAGTGATCCACTGGGATTCAAAATAAATTCAAATTAAGACATAATTTCTAGAAACAAATGTAAAAAATTTTAAGAACTAGTTTAAGTTTCTGGTACTTTCTAACAATTAACAATTCAAAAATGGTTCCACTCTATCTAGTTATCTAGCTTTTACAGTGTGGCTAGCCAAATTGATGCTTCTCCTTCAGTCTAAAATTATGTGTTTACAAGAAAAAGGCTACATCTAACCAGTAGGTTCTAAGAGATTGCATAAGAAAAGATTCTACTAAGCACTATTTGATCAACAGAATAAAATCAATGTATGATTGGAAAGAACAATGTTGAGGTATGGCAAAAAAAAAAAAAAAAGAAAAATGACCTGTGACCCTTTACGCCATTTTTCCCTTGGTATTTTAGGTGACATTTTTGGGTTGTAGCGGCCCTCCTTTGCATCAAGAAAACTGCAATATAAACAAACTAGTTTATTCCGCCTTTAAAGCATATCCTTTTCACAAAACTGAAAAAGACAAGGCAAGTCTAAACTGATTACAATTGAACATTCAACAAAGAATTAGTGCTAAGCACCTCAAGAACCAAAGCCTTCTTCTACCTGTCCACGAAACTCCTTGGAGAAACCATGAGATAATTGTACACGTAGGAAAAGTTGTACAGAGGAACACAGCTGCACATGGAAAACAGAAACTCAGATTCTTGCCATCGGCAAGTAATTTTGCACAAGCAAATACCAAGTCCACCCCTCCCTTTCTTCAAAAAGGAATGACAAAGACAACAATGGAACAGAAACAGAGAAAGAACAACTCCTAACAGAAACTTGTGCTAATACAACAAGACTTGAAAACACCAACCTATCCGAGAGAAGAACAAATCTTTGATTTGCATGGTCCTCTAAAGCTGCTGCTAGTAACAATCTTTCAGCCTGAATCATACTTGATTCTCCCCATAAAACCTGAAAATGCAACACTGAATTCATATAAGCAAGAAATAAAACATGTTCAAATACAGAACAAACTGCAAAGCATAACAGTATTGCAATTTTATGCTCAACCACATCTGCATGCATATATCATGACAAAGGCATAAATCCTAGCCAAAAAAGAAAGTATCTAAAAATAAAATTACCAGATTATTACAGAATAATACCATCACCCCAATGGCATTTATTATTACAGGTTACGCTTGGGCGATTTGGCCAATATATATATAAGGTTCATGGTGTCAATTTCTGCACCATAAAAATTCGCTCTTGATGGAGAAGACAATATAAAAGCACATCCCCTTTCACCTATCTTGACGGGACACGAAGCAAAACCTTACTATAGAAGTAACATTTTTACTCTTTTCAACAATTTGAAAAAGGAAAGTAAGTTGATGAAGAAGTTGGCATCGTTTTCTCAACAACAAAATCTCACCTGAATGCCGTTACTGATTTGTCGACCGTAGAAGAGTTGCGACCTGGTGGTTGACTCATCCAACACAAACCCCGGCGCCGAATGAACGTAAATCGAGAATCTCGAAACGTCACCGTTCTGCCAAAAAATAGAAACCTTTGAGCTTAGATATTCATTATTATTCCCAAAACTTGCGATCATTTCGAAATAAGAGAAGGAGGAGGATGCGAAACCTGGAAGAAAGCGTCCCAGAGGAAATCGAGAGGGAGGTTGCGGCGAACGAGGAACAAGAAAGCGATCTTGGGAGGGCCATCGAAGACGACGCGAGAAATTGGGGGTTTGGGAGGGTGGAATCTGAAGAGAGGAGAAATAACCAAAACGACGACGCATGAGAGGGAAGCGGAGAAGAGGATAAGCATTTTTTTACTTATTATCGCGTGGCGTCTCTTGGCGGCTCTCGCCATAGAAGCCATTGCTCCCTCCCAAGCTCAGCTACGGTAACTGTTGTGGTAGTAGAAATTGTTACTATGCATAAGACGTTTAAGAAGAGGTTGAGATTGAAACGTGTGCACATGCAGTGCTGATGCAGGTGCAGAGAAGTAGTAACTCACTTGAATAATTTATTTGCCTCTCTCCACAAAAACCTCACACGCTACTTCCAGAGTAGCGCCAATACGGCGTCGTCCTCGTTACGAACCCTTTTTACCTGTCGCATTGTGGGTCCCACAGCACCATCCCGAATCAATATTTTGCACGTCAGCGCGTGAACGCGGCACCGCCCCGCCGGGCTTCTTTTTGTTCAAGTATTACCTAACAAACACTCAACGCCGTTTCTTTTTCTTCACAATAATAAAATCATTTTTTTTCTTTTTGTGCAAGGAGTGTAAGTAAACCGTGGTGTATTTCCAATTTCGCCAAAGAAAAAAAGAAAAAAAAAATTAAAATTCATTTTTCTTCCTCTCTTAAATATAAAAATGTTATAATGATTTTTTATACCAATGATATGCATATCCCATATAAATATGATGGTTTTTAAATCGGTTACAAATTATTTATGACATGTTACAAAAAGTTTAATATTTTTTAATCATATTAGTATGGTGAAATCCGATAAAAAATAATGATTAATTTTTATTAAAAAATAGTGAACACATGCTAAATGGAATATATTTTTTTAATATGATTTATTTCATATTAAAGAATGAATTAAGATTTAAATTCTAAATCAATTGGTTAAAAAATACAAGTTCATCCAATAATTTGTTTAATATTTAAGATAATTTTTTTCTCTAAAAAACATGTTTCTATATGTTTGATAAAACTATTAAGTAGAAAAAGTATATTAAAAAGGTTTGTTGTAATTACCCCTTCCGTTATAAAACTATAGATGTTTTAATATTTTAGTTTTGTTAAAAAATTCTTGATATTATATGAATTTAAGACTAAATTCATAATTTTTTTAACTATACCTTGTTTATAATTATTAATGCATTGAAATTATTTTTTATGCCCAGGAAAAAGATTGAGAAGGACATGGAGAAAGAGAAAAACGATAACAAGGAAACCAGTGGGTGGTGGTGACGGTGCACGGTGGAGAAAAACAGACAATAGAAGGAGAAAGGAGAAGAAGATATTGACCAAGGACCATCGAAAACTAATTTTCATAGATTTTACATAATGAAAACTAGTTTTGTAGTATTTATTTTTTATACATTACGGAAAATAATTTCTGTAAAGTAGTTATTTTTTTTTACATGTTAAATTTTTCATAATGTAATCTTTTAAGCTAGACTCCATAGTATAAAGTTTACATTGCAGAACGAATTTTCATATGTATTAGAAATAGAAGAAAAAAATACACAAACTCCCTAAAGTTACTTCAAATATCACCTTATACCCCTTTTTTCACCCCTATAAAAAACTTTCTTAATTGTTTAAGACATGTTTTACTTTTTTGAAGAGAATACATATTTTACTATGTTCCCATTTGACCCAAACGTAGTCTATATAAATATAATTAACCGAAACACTCCATGTGATGTGTGTGAGTTTTTATCAAAATTTGTTCCAAAAATGCCGCCTTCTTTTTTTCCTTTGTCTACAAAGTACAAACTAACGTTAAATTAACACAAAAAGTCAAAATAATTTGCAATCTATTAACACAAGCCCCTGAATGACCATGATTTGAGGAAATAGGCCACTTAAGAGTTACAGTTATCTAACGCCATTTGAATAAGGAAAATTTCTTTAAGGGTACAAAATGAGGGGTATCAAACAAAATTTAAAGAAAATTTCAAGAGTATGAATGTGATTTACTATAGAACAAAACTATAGAAATTAATTTTCACAAGATCTAAAAAAAAAAGTGCAGGCATGAAGCTGAATGTGGAAGAGAAGATGTACTTTGAAAATATTAAAAAATTAAGAAGATCTAATTCAGTTGATTGAATATAGTTCTTGAATTGTTGTAAGTTATAAATACATATGTCTTCGATTTCTATAAATAAAAAAATAAGAGTGTGAAAAGAAAAATAAGGGTGCAAATAGCATGGGATTCAACATTCTACTCATTATAATAGCACAGCAACTAAAGAGCCCAGCAAACATCAGACCAGACTCACCAACCTGGTTGCTTCAAGTAGAAAATTAAAAACTAAAAGTCAAGCAATGATATTTTGAGCAATTATATAAACTGTTTTTAAACATTAATTTAATTTAGATAAATTAAATAATTAAATTAAATTTAGTGCAGATAAATCTTCAAGTATAAACACGTGGAAAATTATAGACTTTGAGTTAATTGACATTTTCAAACATATAAAATCCTTTTTGAACCTTGACCCCAGAGAATAGAAAATCCCATTTGTACCTAAACAATTAAAATAAAGAATTGTTGATAAATTCTTATTCTTACTTGTTGCCAGTTTTTAGAGTATATGTAAAACTCTACTCGTTGTAGTAGGTTGTTGAGCTTTGATCTGCTCATTAAAATTACTACTTTCAGTTAGTCATATTTTAATCTAAACCAACTTGACACTTCCGTTCTGACTGAAACTAAAAGAAGAGTGAGTAAAGAACAGAAGGTATATTGCCACTTTCCTAATGTTGATCACGTCGCATATATAGTTTGTTTTTGCAAGTAACCAAGTAAGCAACCATTACTAATAACTAATGTGTGTGGCATTTTGACACCCCAAAGGGAACTAACCAATGGAAAGAGATTACAGAAGTGGGAAAGCTATAAAACAGGGAAAGGGTCAGAAAAATGGCCAAGTCCTCGATATTTCACGACCCCTTCCCTTGCCTTCAGTTTTGGTTTAGAACCTTAACATGTATAAAAAATCAAGCCACCACCCAGTTCTTAATTTCATATCTAACCCAAAAACCTTCATTAATTCCATTGTTAGTCTAATACCATGGCCTCCTTACAAATCTCATCTATATGTCTATATTCTTTTTTCCTTAAAGAGAAACCATTTTCCTATCAGTGCCTCAAAATCCAGACGAATGCCTTTATTAGTTCCAAAAATTCGTTTCATGAAACCAACAGTTCCACATACACGAAGCCACTTGAAGTGAATGTCACACCAAAAATATTGCATGATGAAGATATACATAATCTCAATATTCTCAACACCAAGACAAAAATCTATACAATTTTAGAGTTGGAACCGACAGGGTCGAAATGCACCACAACGTTGGGGAACAGCGTGACAATTGGAACACCCTTCTGTTGAACTCCATCAACATGATCACTCTCACTGCCGCAACAATGTCTGGTCTTGCTGCCACGTGTCCAGGTTCAGGTGCACCACTGTTGGCTCTTAAACTATCATCCACGCTCTTGTTTTGTGCTGCCACAGGATTACTAGTAGTGATGAACAAGATCCAACCATCACAACTAGCCGAGGAACAATGAAACGCAACGAGATTGTTTAAGTGCCTGAATACCAAAATAGAAACTACTATTGCTCTTCGGAATCCTACGGAGGAAGATGTAAACGATGTGATAGAGAAGGTTTTGGCTCTTGATAGAGCTTACCCACTTCCCCTCTTGGGAGGAGCCATGCTTCAGAAATTCCCTGAAAAATTTGAGCCTGTTGTTTGGTGGCCTAATAAGTCTTCACAACCCCATGAAGGAAAAGCAAAGAGTGAGAAAATGGAAGAAGAGTTAATGAATGGATGGAGTGAACAGCTAGAAATGGAACTGAGGGAGGTTGTTGAAGTGACAAAAAGAGAAGATTTTGAGGACTATGAGAGGTTAGGAAACATGGTGTTGAGGATCAACAAAAGTTTGGCCATTCTAGGACCTTTGCTTATGGGCATTGCAACAATTGGTTCTGTGTAAGTGGACAATATTGGGTCGTGTTCATGGGCATATTTGGTGACCCATTTGGCTGGGTCACTGGCTGCTGTGGTGAATTCCTTTGAGCATGGTGGGCAAGTGGGTATGGTCACTACTACAAAAGCAACAATCAAAGATGGTTATAAACCCCATACAAAGATGGTTATAGAGCTGTCTTCGTAACAAATGATTCTAAGACGGTTCTCCATTGAATCGTCTTAGAAGGTGTTGAAAAAAATAAAAAAAATAAATAAAAATCACTCATTCTAAGACGGTTCTATGGTATAACCGGTGTTTGAAATGTATAGATACCGTGGAGGATTCTTGTGTCTATTGAAAGAGACGGTTGAGGCGACACTCGAAGAGAAGGATGTGGAGAAAAGAGAAAATGGAGAGGTGTTTGAGAACAAGGTGGCAATGCAATTGGGAAGAAGTGGTTTGCAGCTGAGAGAGCTTGCCTCTAAGCTTGCTTCCTGCCGTCGAGAAGGCATTGAAGTGGATGAATTTGCAAGCAAGCTCTTCTAGTAAAATTACGTGTTGCAATGGTGAACAGCAAGGATATTTAGAATTCAGTTTTCTTATAAGTAGAAACATATTTTAGCTTGAAACACTAACTTTGTTCGATAGACTTGACCATTATTTGTGTAATTACAGTTCATTTAATTTTTATATATTTTGTCTCATAATATGATATTGTGAATTTATGATGTTCTTTATTTAAGATCAGGGGATCTTGGCCCATGTGTGCATTTATCTTATTACAAAAATGTGAAGATTTATACTAAAACTTATGCAGAAGTTACGTGCATTGACCAGTTTGGACACAGTAAGAGAACGCAAGTCAGAACCATGGCAGTGTACAGAAAAAGATAAAAGCATAAATGATGAAAATTTTATATATGCGAGGCATGTGAAAAAAGTCATTAGACTATACACAAATATGTATTGGCTGAATAGCAAAGGAAAATTACAACTTCACAAAAATTTCTATCAGAACAAAATTTAAACTATCACGCAAAAGAATCGTAGCAGTTATCATGGTAAAATGAGTCAGCTTGATTGAAGTCGCTTGGGATCCACTCAAGAACATCTAACTAAAGCTTCTAATTCTTTGACAGCGTGGTCAACAGCGTAGACGATCATCTTCTTTATCTGTTCCATCAAAAAATACCCCCCATAAATAAACATATTATAAGGTTGGCCAACATTAAATTCTCATTTTTAATTTGATTAGTTTGAAGCTAACATCAAAAAGAAGAGAGGGAAAAAAAAAAAGGAAACATGTTGGACGAAAATTAATCACCTCCAGTTTGTCTTCTCTAGCCTTGTGATTCTTGGGAAGACGACGGAACTCTTCAGCTAAATGCAGGCACATATGAACATTTTCTGGGGACACGAAGTCTGCAGCAACTTTTGTGCATGACTGCAAGGTTTACAATGTGGAGCTTAAGAGTTACAGAAACAATTATAGAAGTTGACAATATGAGGCAATCCAGTGTGTCAAGAGATGTCTTACCTTAAGATTCCTGACTTGGTGTGGACATCCAGCAGGAATAAATACTGCCTCCCCAAGTTTCTGCTCAAAAGTCCATGGTTCTACACCTGAAAAGTTAAGATTCATGTAAATAACTAATTGCATGCATTGATCAAACACTTTACAAGTCTTTGTACTAACCAAACTCCTCCTTCAACTTCTTCTTGTGTTCCAAAGTCAAGTAAAAACTTTGGTCATGAATTGGATGGACAACCTAACCAACATAGGAATCAATGAGCCTCAAGCATAAATAATAAGGATAAGAAGAAATGTAGACTAATTAAATATAACAGTACCTGTTCAACTGGAGAACAATAAGTATGCCTAAATTCTTTAGAGTGTTTCCTTAGATATGCTTCTAACATATCAGTATCCTCTCTCCGAAAGATATCCCAAAGAGCACCACCTGTTTCTGTTGTTTCTCTGGAGATTGTGGGCATATCATTTGGAAAGATCTTTCCATTGATGTCAACGGGACACTTGTTATCCTCTTGTTCTCTGTTGTCTTTGCAAGGTCCTTCATTCAGGCATTCATCAACCCTTTCTCGGGCATGGTGCTCTTTCTCATCTTGGGCAATGTGTGCTTTTTTCAGTTTTGAAATAACAGAGTTCTGTTCATCAGTTAACGTTACCTCAGCTGTGTGAGTCAAAATATTCACCTGTGAAAATTATTGAACAAGAATTAGAAGAAAAAAAAAGAAGTAAATGTGCTACCATTTGATACTTGACTTACAGAGGAAATTTCTAAACAAGTATATTGTGTTGTGGAGGAGCATAATATTTGCATTTTGCATAATCCAAAATTCCACCAAAAGTTCAAATTAAATTAATAAGAAATTCATTCTTTCTCTACAAATTGAATATGATCACTGTTCCATCTTACAGAATGGTTACACATTAAGAAACTAAAACTTTTAAGTTCTAACCATATGAAAACAACCTTTTAAACTAGGTAAAGTATTATGAAAAGTAAAGCTATGAACCATAGGAGTGCTTATTTTCTACATAATACAAGAAGCACAATTAGAAAGATTATTGAAGAAGCACATGTGCAACATGAAGAAAACTAGGATATTGATTTCAATGTACAAATGGAATGTAAGTTATAAGTTCAAAGAACTAGGCTTGGATAGAAAATAAGGTTATAATGCTGCATACAGCATCAGACATATCACAGTGAAGTTTTGTTACTGAATCTCCCCTGCCAAGCTCTTCTTTAATGCCATACGCAATATATGTTTTTGGACCCAAGTCTGGCTTTAGGACATGGGGTGGCAACTTTACAGCAAGGTTGAGGATTCCAGCTCGAGGATCACTATACTCTTGAAATGGCAAGCAACGGATAAATTCATCACAATGGCGAGGCAAAAGATCTTCAAACTTGTGAGAGGGGGGCCAATCTTTTAGCTTCAGCATCTCTGGCCAAAGATTTCTATATGTTCTTCCTTGTGTGTAACCCTTAAAGAACGTACGAGTGTTGATTTCTACCTGTAAAGGTTTAGAAGGGTGAATGTTAGTCCACATTCTTGTATTATACATGCATGGAAAACATTGTAAAATGTTGCACTTTAATATTAAGAAGGCATTGACAATTGAAGCTTATGATATGTGTATTCCAAATAATAAGAAAAGAACATGATTAATGGAAATCAATAGCTATTGTCCATTTGGATAAAAGAGAAATATCACATCAGTACATCACCTCATACGCCCTGTACCTGCACAATTTAAGTTATTAGAAAATGATATTGTGGGGAAATGATGGTATTAACGAACCAAAAAGGGACAATAGAAGCAAACCTCGCAACTAGCCAAGCAATCAATGGCCTTCACTTCTGACATATTTGAGCTGATCCCTGGAACCACATTTTCACATAGTGCTCGCCATGTGACCATTGGCTCCCAACTCAGACCTGTCCCCTGGTTAAGAACATCACGAACTATAATTGGTTCACCCTTAGTCCAATGTTTTTGGAAGAGAAACAAGCCGTCATTTATGAGGTCACTTGACAATGGACAGTATAAGTTATTATCATTTGTGCCATCTCTAAAAGCTGCTCTTATCATAGAATTGCAACTGGATGCTGCTTCTTTCTGAAGAGTTGCTAGTTCAGTTTTGCAATAAGTTTTTAGCATGTTACGAGCTTTGGCTTCTAAGTCTGATATCCATCCATTTGGAAACAAGCGCTTCAGCTCCAACACAGAGCCACCACAGCCCCCCATTTCTTTTGGAGCACATCTAATACTTCCATCACTGTTAGCACTCCATTTGGTAAATATCTCTCTATGACCTTTTGAAGTCCTTAAATCCCAAGACACTGGTAAAGGATCACCACCATGCATATAATCATAGCCTCTATTCACATATTGAAACTTCAGTTCAGATCTGGGTGATATACTTCCATTGCGTATTTCTTTGCAACAGTTAAGGCAGATTTCAATGGAACACTTGGGGCAGCTTCGATAAAGGTCAGTAAATGAAGTAGCACAATGGTCACTGCTCCAAAAAAAAATTAAAAAAAAGATCTTATAAAATATGGAAGGAATCAAGCTAGCTAGTATAATAATAGGCAAAGGAATGATGTGATACCAATAGATACGTTCATTTTCACAAGGAATTTGTGATATCTCAATTTCAGATCTTGATTTTCCTGGCAAGAGGGATTATTGTTAGTGATGCCTTCAAAGTTAAATAAAAACCTCAGAGCTGAAGCTTAATACCTTGTATTTTAGCTTCAATCTCTTGCTCTTGACTTTGTTCTTCACAAACTCGTTGTATAAACGGAAGGAGCAGGTTAATCGTGTATTGAAGATACTGAACCTTTTCATCATCTCTTATGCTCTTGTTTGATGTCTGAACATAAATATAAAGTTAAATGGCAAAATAAAGAATTAAGAAGTATACTTATAACTCTACTGTGTAACATTTTCATTTTATGGAAGGAATTTATTTAAGGGTATCTGCCAGACAGCACACAAAACTAAACCTTAATCATTCCTCTTGAACTCAAGCAAACATTGCAATTGCAATTCTTTTGGCAAAATGGACACTCTTGTGCAATATCTTCTATTGACCAATCGGGATACCTATGTGCAAAATGGAAAATAATTATATTTTTGCAAGGGTATCTCATAAACTACATGAACAAATACACACCCTTCCAATGATTATTTAGATGTAAACTAGTTTACCATTTCTTGATGCACCACACACAATACATTTTCTGACATTTAGTACAAGGTACATATGCTGCTCTTTCCTTTTTCATGCACTGATGACATCTTCTGGACGTTTGCTCAGTATCCTGTTAACACAAGTAAACATTAATTAAACTTTGATACAAGGCCCAACCTACCAAAAATATTATGATGAAGTGCGGAACTTTTTCAGTATAAGGAGTAAGCATTGAGAAAGACAATCACCTTTAGATCATCCATTTTTCTAGCTTTGCTTCTGGAATTTGTCTTCGAGGGAACATAAACTTTATCATCTTCCAAATTGTTAATTAAGATAGTGTCTTCAAGTATTCTTTTCTTCTTCAATGCAGCAAGACGCTTCTTTGCCTCTAGTCCTTTCCTAAATGGAGGTTCAGTAGTCCTCTTTGAACAAACCAAAATATCTTCTTCACCCATTGACTTTGATTTTATAATGTCAAGTTTGTGAGTATCTTGAACCTTTCTCTTCTTTGAATATCCAAAATGTCTTGGGCGTCTTGGGATTTTGTATGTAAGGTTATCAGTACATTGGTTTGACCGTTCTCCTAGCACAACAGAAAGTTATATTCCTAGTGCAGTACTGTTCTTTACACAGGACATAGTGTCTTTTTCTCTTGATTTTGAACTCGTATAAGCATATAGATCATTTTGTTTCTTTCGAATTCCAAAGGAATTTGAGTGCCTTTAGAACTCCAACTTATGGTCAGTCTGATGATTTGACTTTCCTTGTCTTGGAAATGCAATTTTGATTCTTACTGCAGAAAGTACACCAAGTAAAATCAGGTAATTGCAAACACCCCATTGTAACATAGATTAATCGATAAATATACCACTCATTCAACCATCAACATGCCAATTTTTTCTATTCTATAGTTTCTAGAGTCCGAGCAGCATACACTGCCAGTATAAAATATCAATTCAAAACCTGTACACACTGATACTACAATCATAAACCGCATTCATGGGAATCTGAGCATCAAAAGTAACCTGCCCTTAATATAAAGCAAATTTCTGAAAAATCAAAATATTATTGAGTATTGATGTTGATAATGTTTTATTGGTAAATCATTGAGATGATGAGGCACGAGCTAACATTTTAATCAGTTGAAGAAAGTGAATCAGTATGATATGGTAATATGAATATTCATCGTATTTTATATACAGTTGCTTACAAGTTACAACCTTTCAAATCAAGCCGTAATATAAAAAAAAAAAGAAAAAGAAAACTTTCAAATCAAGCCAAAACAAAACAGTTATATGAGTTGACTCGACTCAACTCAACACGTGGCATCCGTGAGCCTAAAATAATAACCAAAAATAGTTAAAAACAAACAAACGAACAAAGTGGGATTTCAAGTGCATTCACGAAAAGATAGCAGAACGAAGTGCAGATAAACAAGGTTAACTTCTTCTTCACGTGTCTTCATTCTTGAATGGCACGGGACAAATAAGAAGTAATTAACAATGACAAAAAACAAAAGATTTCAGAATTAAGCATACAAACAAAGAAATCAGACACAAAGAAAGCCAACCTGATTGATTGTCATGAACAAAAATCCAATCCCAGAGAATGTTGCACCTTGAAAATGAAATCCAATATTTTGAATTAAAGATTTTTGGGTGATGAGAACTGTGCTAACAAACAGCAATGGAGAATCAAGAGATAATATATAGATAGAGAAAGTGGCAGAAAGAAGGAGAGAATTTGATGGCAGATATAAAAAAAAAAAAACAAGTAGTAGCAGGTAACTCATCCAAACAGAACATCAAGAAGAAGAAAAAAACAATTCATTCTTCACCGATTGCGTTTGTTACCTATTTAAGAAGAAAGAGGCTATCTCCTTGTAATTTAATGATAATGATATCAAAATGAGAAAAATCTTATCTAATCAGATTCAATTTATAATGTATAACGTAATCGTCGCAATTTTAAAATTCTAAAAGATTCTGATATACTACTAATATTGTTTTAATATTTTATATCTTTTGATTTGTAATTTTCTCCATTATTCTTTTATGGATATGAAATGTCCACTATTAAACTTGCATGTGTTAAAATTATGTTCAAGATTTTATATTTATCTCTCTCATAATATATTTTTTTTACCAATCTCATAATAAATCTTAAATCAAGAAAAAACTATTATTTATTACTATGTGTATATATATGGAGATGTAAAAACAATATATACATGCAATATTTAATTAATTATTATGAACTAATAACATTTATGTAAAATTTTATTATTTTCTCAAATATTTAATGTAACTTTTAGAATTCAAAACCTCTTATTAAACTAAGAAAATCCCATGTTAATTCATGCTCGGTGGTCACAAAACTAATGATTAGGAATGCTATTTAAGTAACAACTTTTTCATTTAGTGCAGAGATAAATTTTGAATTTAAATAAAAAAGTAGATAAAGGAATTTTTATTGTTAAATAAAGAAAATTATTTATTACATAATAATAAATTAATTAAATAAATTTTTTAAATCCGTTGCATATATAAATTATAATAATAATTACTATCTTGATTGAATACGTTTTTCGGATTTATTCTTTAACAAAAGTATTTTTAACTTCTTATATCTGTCAATCTATAATTTTAACTATTATTTTTAAATTGAATTTCAATATATTTTTAAAAGAAACTATCAATAGTGCATAAAATATAAAAAATATCAACAATTAAAAACAACAGCATATTACAATATAAATTATTTATCATAAATTTAAATTAAATATAATTTATGTATTTAAAAGTATTTATTGATTACAAATTTTAACTATCAAGGTATTGGTACAAGAAATTTGATTCATTTATTATTAGCTGATTACAACAAACTAGGTTCAGACCATTGTACACATTACAATAGGTTTGATGATAATGAATTTATCATTTATTGTTGTATGTGGATACATGCGGGTGGTAGACCCCAACAAAGATTAAATCCAAGAATCAAAGGCAGCATTGAATAGGAAATTTGATGTGAAAGACTTAGGACCAACAAACAATATTTTAGGGATGTAAGTTTACTAAGAATAAAAGATAAGAAGATTTTACTTTCTCAAGAATTACTTACAAAAGGTTTTATGGGACTTAAATTGAAAGATATAAGAAGATTATAAGTTAATTTTTTACCCCATTTCCTATGATTTATAAATTATCATTGAGTATGAATCATAACAGCTTTTGTATAAAAAAAAATTGTGTTATTTTATTCATAAATTATTAAAATGGGTAGATTTTAAAAAAATTACAAAAATAGATAAATCGTGTTTCAAAGGGCAATTTCAACATAAAGAAATCATGCTTAAAAAATGATTTCACTTTTCCAATTTTTTCTTTTTTAAAAACATTTTGGCTGTAAAAAAAATAATCACAAATTGCTTCTAAA
The DNA here is from genome assembly GCA_007407185.1 of Glycine tomentella. Taxonomy (NCBI): domain Eukaryota; kingdom Viridiplantae; phylum Streptophyta; class Magnoliopsida; order Fabales; family Fabaceae; genus Glycine; species Glycine tomentella. The sequence goes on along the minus strand of PYAF01002719.1, from coordinate 246,537 downwards.
TGGCTACAATTTGCTTCACACTAAGAAACAGACAAATGTCCATATTGTGGAGGCTAAAGAAGTAATTTGTAACGGTTTTTCGTAGCTACGATTTTTTTTAAATTAAAAAAAATTGAAAAGGTGATATTGTCTTTTGAAATAAAATTTATTCATGTTGAAATTGTCTTTTGATGCACAATTTATTATTTTCGTAATTTTTTAAAATCTATCCATTTTAGTAATTTATGAAGAAAAAAATTGCACCGATACAGAAAACAATAGTAGTCGTATATAAGAAAAGCGGTTAACTCATATAAAGAGAGCATGAAAAGAAAACAACCCATTCAACAGATTAAAGATTATATTATAATATTGTTTGATATTTTATTTTATGTTTTCTGATTTGAAATTTTCTTAGTTATTATGAATTCACAGTTGGATTTACTGAACATGTTTACATGTATAAGGGTTCAATTCTCTAACAGTATATATAGAAAATATTTTGTTAGAAGAGACAATTCAATTCGATAATCTCTAATTTTTTGAGAATTAATCTTATAATTTTAGACTAGGAAAATTTAAAAAGAAAAAATATATATAATTATTCGTTGATTGATATAAAGTCTCTGTAAGATCTTATATCTCTCTATTAATGAGATATGAGATGTGAATGTGATACACATAAGAATTTTACAACATCATTCTTGTGTGTATCTTTGTCTGCACATAATTTAGTCCCTATACTTAGATCTTCTCATTTTAATCTTTTATACGGACATTGTTTTATCCGTTTTATATCTTATGCATACTTTTTATTATTTTAGTCCGTATAATTCGAGAGATGGTAGGGACTAAATAAAAGGATAAAAAAGGCAGTTTTGACTTAAATTAACCTCGATTTTAATTTATCAAAAACACTGACAAAATGTATTTCTTTTTCAAAAAAGAAATTGGTAGATATATAACTTCTATTTACAAATTCACGGTTGAAATATTCATGCATGCTGGTGTTCAGAAATCGGGATTCCATATGTCCTCACAAAGGAACTTGCTAGGAGTCAGCAGGGCACGGTCTACCTTCCAGACATTAGGTGCACCAAAGCTTGGTTTTCATAGAAGGAGCCAACATCCCAATCCTCAGTTGCAGATGAAAGTGTCATTAAGGCAACTACAATTGATCTCATGCTTGGCCTAAGTTGAGGGTTCTCATGTGTACATGCTTTGGCAAGCTGAGACACCTGCAAGTAGAAAAAAATAAAAAAATACAAAAACCATTAGTTATCAACTTCCCGTTTGATTCACTAATCCTCTTTACCTTTGCATTTAATAAGACAAGGAATTAGCTTACGCTATACAACAAACAACAAAACAACGACAAAGTCTTATTTTACTAGGTGAGATCAGTTACATGGATCATTCGACATCATTCGACTTAATTAAAAACCAAAGTTTTGGCATTAGCTTTCACTATCATTGTAAAAATTTACACTCATTTTTAAAGAAAGTTTTACAAAAATCAACTATTTTATCATATATAATAATTTATAATTAGATGATAATGTAAAATATCAATATACTTTCAATGCATTTTAATTAAATTGGTTACCTTAAATACCGAGTCAAGAGGGTAGTTGTCACCAAGTCTAGGGTCAACAAGTTGACCAAGATCTTCTTTTGGATCTGACAGACCAAGAACTTCTTCAAACTGCATTTCATAAGGCATGCTAAACTTGAGTAAAGAACTAATAAGTGATGATTTACAACTATTGTTGAGCTAAGAGGGGCCAAGAAAAACAACCAAGGAAACTAGTCCTTTTGATTCATTCTCAGGTTCGTTTGTCCTGACAATAGCTTCCTTGCCTGATATGAGTTCATAGAGAACAACTCCAAAAGCATATACATCTATTTTGGAGGACACATCACCGTATTGTGCATATCTACACAAAAATGATTCACTTGGTCAAAATGGTCTCACTGTTCTTGAACCTCAAGTTAATAAAACTAAACATTTACTGGCACAACCAAAGGATAACGCGACCATATATTTAGCATATATTTATTATATGCATAATGTGTTAGAAATCAGTCCAAAAATTGGAGATCCAAAATAATACGCAGAAGTTACGTAATGGTTAAAATTTTTGTGCTTTAAAATATGTAGATCAACCTAGAAAATAAGTAACAATAATAGCATGTAAAGTTAGTGAAGTTAAAATGTTCCACAGATTGAAGTTTCCTTTCTGTTAGAAAATTAGTATGATAATCCTGGATAAATTCAAAGAATCGTGTTCGTACACTTTCCGAACAAAGTATTTCGACCCTATTCTTGCCTGGGTTCACGAAATCCTTGTTGGGATAATTCTTTGAAGAACAATCTGCTTCTGGCAATAGAGAACAGATCAAGAATGTAGAGAGAAAGTATGATTTTCGTATATATTA
>PYAF01002719.1:212733-233842 GCA_007407185.1 Glycine tomentella | reverse complement strand
AAACAAGCCCCGAGGCAGTGGTACAAGAAGTTTGAGTCTGTTATGATCCAACAAGGATTCAAGAAGACTACTTCAGATCATTGCGTTTTTGTGCAGAAATTCTCTGATAGTGATTTTATCATTTTATTGTTATATGTTGATGACATGTTGATTGTTGGTCATAATTTGTCTAGAATTAACAGGTTGAAAAAGGAGCTTAACAAGTCTTTTGCAATGAAAGACTTGGGACCAGCGAGACAGATTCTTGGCATGCATATTACTCGTGATCGAGAAGCCAAGAAGTTGTGGTTGTCACAAGAGAAGTACATTGAGAAAGTACTTCAACGTTTTCATATGGATAAAGCTAAAGTGGTAAGTACACCTCTAGCTTCACACTTTAGGCTTAGCACTAGGCAAGCTCCTTCTAGTGATAAAGAAAAAGAAGACATGCAATCTGTTCCCTATGCATCTGCAGTAGGAAGTTTGATGTATGCAATGGTTTGCACTAGGCCTGATATAGCTCATGCAGTTGGTGTTGTTAGTCGTTTTCTTTCCAATCCTGGTATTGAGCATTGGAAAGCTGTGAAGTGGATGTTGAGATATCTCCGTGGTACTTCTAATTTGAAACTGTGTTTTGGAATTGGGGAGCCTATTCTTTGTGGTTACATTGATTCTGACTTGGCAGGGGATGTTGATTCTAGAAAATCTACTTCTGGTTATTTGATTACCTTTGCAGGGGGAGCTGTGGCTTGGCAGTCTAAGTTGCAAAAATGTGTTGCATTGTCTACAACTGAGGCTGAGTTCATTGCTATTACTGAAGCACGTAAAGAGTTGCTTTGGATGAAAAAGTTTGTGCAGGAACTTGGTTTTGAGCAGCAGAGGTATATTTTATTTTGTGATAGTTAGAGTGCTATTCACCTTGGCAAGAATCCTACATTCCATGGTAGATCTAAACATATTGATTTGCGATATCATTGGATACGTGATGTTTTAAATTCTAAGTTACTGGAACTTGAAAAGATTCATACAGATGATAATGGTTCTGATATGATGACAAAGACACTACCAAAGTGGAAGTTTGAAGCTTGTCGATTTGTTGCCGGTTTGGCATTTGCCTCCACTTGAGTCGTAGAGGGAGTTTGTTGGTGGGCCTCCTTCAAGTGGGCCTACTACTACTACTTTAATAAATAAAAAAAGAATAAAAGAGAAGAGCTACGAATGCTGCACCGCTGCTTGTTTCGGTTTTCATTTTTCTTCTACGCCGCTAGAGAGAAAAAGAAAAGCTTTTGCTCACTTTGTGGTATTGGTTGGATACTTATTTGTGCTCTGTTTTGGATGAAATTTCAGCCAATTGTTCCTAAAATTGTGGGCTTTCATCTGGTATACTCAGAATTTTATTTCTCTCATATTTTGGCAGAAGATATTTTTACCCTGTTGTGGGTCTCTATTTGAATATTGTTGCTTTGTTGATTTCCACTATTTTAAGAGTGAGTAGGCATTTACTTGTGAGATTCTTTTGTAGAAACTTTTTGCTGTACTCTTTGATATTTTACATAGTAGATAATTTTTCTGGACTTGGTCCCGTGGTTTTTTGTCCCTCACATTGGGAGTTTTCTACGTTAAAATTGTTGGTGTTCTTCTTGCTGTTATCTCCTTATTTTTCTACACTCTTGGATTTTTGGATTGTTGTATATTATGCTTCTCACAGGTTCACTCAAGCGGGAAAGGTTTTATTTACCACTGCATATTTGTGCAATTTTTCTGCTGTGCATTCGTGTCTTTCCCAACAGATGTTGGGTTGGGGGGGAGAGGTCGTGATGGGCACGGGTTGACTTAACGGCGTGCCGCGTGTGCGTGACTCTGTGTCCGTGAGGCCGTGACGTGAGGGAGAGGAGAGTGGATGGAGCGAGACCAGCACCAATGCAGTTGGTCGCTGGAGAGGTGAGGCTATGAGGGAACCGGAGAAGAGAGTGCACTGTGGAGCCGTGGTCCGTGGAGGGAGAGAGAGGAGAGTGCAGACACTACTCACTTGAGTGGTTTGGTGACCCGTGCGTGAGGTAAGGGGTGAGCTGAGGTAAGAGAAATGTTCTACTTTACTTTTTTGTATTGTCACTCCAATTCAAATTTTTTAAAAAAATAAAAAATTAAATTAATATTAAATTTTAAGTATTATTAAATTTTAAGTAATGTTAAATTTTATTTTTAGATAATACTAAATTTTATCTTTAGGTAGTGCCAAATTTTATTTTTAATTTTAATTAATTATATAAATATATAGTTATTAAACAAATTTAAAAATTAGCTAGTACCATAACCATTGTTGGTTATAAGCCATTGAGTCACAACAAGATGTGAAAGTCCTCAACTATTCTAATAAACTCAAGATATTGATATGTTATCCTGAAACTAATAATCAATAAATGATAAGTGGTGATAAAAAATGACAAACATAAGAGTGAGAAAAAATAAAGAAAAACAATAAAGAAAAGAATAAAAGAGAAATTTTAAGAAATATGAGAAGAAAATAAAAATAAATTTACAACTATCAAATTATGCATATTAATTAATAGTTAACACGGAGATATCTAAGAATACGAAAATAAAGAAACAATACAAACAAAAATATATTTTAGAAAAACAAAATATTTTTTTAACAAAAACAAAATATATAATTTTAAAAACTTTTTAAAGGAAACTTTTAAATCAAGTTTCAAAGTTGTCTTTTAAAAAAAACTGATTTTAATTTTAAATATTATTTGTTACCTATTTTAAATAAATATGTGCAGGTAATTAGTAATTGTGGAAAGGTTAAAGGTTTGTAACCATCCATTTTCAGGTCTGCATCATGTTTACACATCATGGCTTGTTTAAACTGTTAACACACATTAACAATGTAGAAATGGTTATGATTGGAAGTAAAAAAAGGGTATGATAAGAAAAGGCATTTTTTAAAACAAAAAATAAGAGAATAGAATCTGTAAAACAAAAAAGAAAGAAAACAAAAAGAATTGGAGAAAATTAAAGAGGAGTTAAGAAAAAATAGTGGATACCTAGCTCCAATTAAGTGTTATTCGCAAAGAAAAATAGAAAAGAAAAGCAATACCAAAGATATCAGATTACCCAAAATGATTTTAACAGTAATAATCCAAGCCAAGTATGAAATTCACAACCTTAACTAGTTGAGATTTAGGTTAAAAAACTTACTTCGTCCAAGTGAAATCACAAATAAAATGAGAGATGCATCTTGAATCGAACAACAACGTCAACCTATCAAAAAGAAAAATAGTAGCCAAAATGAAAATGCAAATAAAATATCCATTACTAAAACAACAAGCATATCCCTCAACGACGGGGGAAAAATGAAAATAACCAAAATGAAATATAAATAAAAAAGCAAGTATATATAAAAAAAAAAAGTAAGGGAAAAATTAACTTACCAAATAATTTTCAAATACAACTCACATCATAACCATCTCTTACATGCACAATATAAACAAGTTTTATAAAATCATTTTATATGTACACGACCTTTCTTTAATATATGGCAAACAGTAAAAATAATGAATGCAAAGGAAAAAATAATAGCTTCGGAATGAGAAATCAACTTTCAACCATCGAGCACGCTGCGATTACCCGTGATTATGGTCCGGCTAATTCCATCTCCCATCATATCAGGTCTGATACTGCTTGTTTTTTGGGAATACTCTTCATACACTTCAACCACCACGTGAATCAAGAAATATCCATTTACACCCCAGGTATCGATCGGTGTTATTTGGAGCCGCAGTCACAGTCACTGCATCATTGATAGTTGTGTAGTTTCCAGAACCATCTGGGTTCACCACCACCATTTGGCTCACAACAACATTGTCCGGAGCCAACTGAAGCAGTTTTCTCCCTGTTATTCTGATAATCTCGTACAGCTTCTGTTCCCATAGCATGTGATCATTTCTTTCCGTATTTGCAACTGTATAGATGAAAGAGTGAAGAGTCGTTAGTGGATATGCCTAAAGTGGTAGATTTGAAAGTGGAATGTTATATCACTTTTTTGTTATTAGATTTTTTTTCAATAAATTTTATTTTGATATTTTAAAGAGATAAAAAAATTATTTTTTTTAATATTACATATTTTAAAGATTCTTTTAAAATAATTTTTTTTTGTCAAAATTGGAGATCTATTTTTTTTTTTAAAATCAAATTTTGAACTCAAGATTATTATTTGATATCTTACACTATAGATGTTTTTATAATATTAAGTAATTTTAGTTTTAATTGAGGAGATAAAATAATAAAATGAATATATAAATCAAAATTTGTTAAAATTTTGTATTCTTCATTTTTACATGGTTTGTTTTATTTTTGGACTGATCATAAAAGGTTGTTAAGTGTGTTTTTTAAGGATAAAATAGTCTAAAAGAGAGAGAGAAATGGTTATAAAAATGATATTTCCTTTATCTATTATTATAGATTGTTATAGATTTTGGATTGAATTTTTTTAGATTAATTATAATCAATTCAATGATAAGAAATTTAAATAAAGCAATAATGATAATTAGAAAAATAATTTCAGATCGATGTATGTTTTTTTTAGTACAGTGAGATATTTGATATGGTAGTTGGAAGAATGATATTTTTAAACGTAGTTTTTGACAAAGAAAGAGAAGGAAGGATATTTTGAAGAAATTAAATAGAACTTTGTTAGATAGGAAAATAACGATTGACTCTCGTATTCTAATTTCTGGGCTTTTAACGATGTGAAAAAAATGCTGAACAAAAATAGAGAGCGAAACACGTATCTATGTGTTTGTCGAGAACGTGCCACGCACTTTGGAAGAACTGAAGAAGGAGAAACGTCAACAAAGAGAGATATCGGAAGAAAATGTTTCATAAAAATCTATTATATTATAAGATACCAAGAAAAAATATAAATATCGTAAAATTTATGATATAATAAAATAATATATATATATATATATATATTAATGAGATATTTAAAATAAATAAATATTTATGTATGATTCCTCGAATTCAAAATGGTGAGTTCCATCTTTGACATAAAAGTTCTTAACATTCCACGTAAGCTCAAAGATATTTTCTTTACGTGGATTGAAGCGTGTAGATATTTTTGGCTTTGGAGAGACTATTGTATTCACACGTTTTTTTTTTTTTTTTGTCCTCACAAAACCTAAGGCCTTTCTTCAATTCACAACACAACTACTGTTAGTGTTAGCTATGGAATCCTGTGCAACTCTACCACTTTCTCAGCTTCCTTATGTCTACCCTTCAACACTTAGTAGCAACAAAGCTTATCCTTTTTGGCCTTGCAAGCGAAGGAGCTCATCACAACCAACACGCTTACACTGCAGCAAGATGTTTGTACCTGGTAATTGGTTCAGTTACTTTTTTTATCAGAAAATGTTAATAGTTAATTTTGATAGTTTTTGTTAAGAGGGAATCAAACTTGCACCTTTCATGCCTATAATTTCTTCTTAACCTCTTAATCAATTTTATAGTATATACAACTTTGGATATAATGTTAGAAGTCTTTTTAAGAATTTTTTTATTCTACATTTTCAATAAAAAAAATTCTAAAAAATGCTTCTCACTTATATCCAAACAGACTATTAACAATTTCATAACCTAATATATATGTACTGTGCTATACTGGGATGTAGGATTTGGAGAAGCATCACCAGAAGCAAAGGCTGCTCAAAACCTCCACAATTTCTTCACCTTCGTTGCAGTGAAGATTGTTGCTGCTCAACTTGAGGTTCCTTCTTCTCCTTTTTCTTTTTCCACTCTTATGGCCTTTCCTGCCATTTTTTTGCATAATTATGTGCTCGCTTGTATTCATTCAAATTACTGCCATTCGTTGAAAATAGAGAACTCCCAAGATCTTTTTGAACAACAATTCACTGATCATTATTCTTTATTTTTTACGGAAAATTTCGCACAATTTTACACTATATTTACAAGCAGATTTAGTCTTAGAATGCTTCAAACTTTTACACTATTCACGCAGCCCACTCTTAATTTGAACCTTCCTTATTATTATTGTATGAATTCGGTTGTGATTTTTACTAATAATTCACAGTCCTTTTTTTTCTTTTGATAAACAGAAACAGGGTTTAATATATTTTTAATCTATACAAATATAGCAAATTTTTGTTTTAGTCTCTAAAAAAAAAATTTCGTTGATTTTAATCTTTATAAATTTTAATTCAAAATACACTCTTATTAGTGAAATAACAAGTTTCCTGAAAATAAAGGAATTTGTTTTAAAAAAAGTCATCTTAACATAGTATATGGTCGAGGAAAGGAATTTTATGAATTTTCCTTTTCTAACTAAAAAGCTTGGAACGAGTAAAATGAGAGGACCAAAATCTTCCCCCTTTTTTTTTTCAATTTTCTCACTCTTCTAATTAACATTGGTGATATTTAGAAAGTTTTAAACCTCCCACATTGTCAATGTGATCCAAGGCTTAACAACAATAATAATAATTTGTCATTGGATTTTATTTGATACACGGTTGTTCAACTAATTTATGTTAACGGTATAAAACATTTTTTTCTAATTTAATATCCTTTTTAATTAATGAATGCTTTTGTTTTCTCTCTAACAATATCATCTGTCAAATATTATTTCCTTGAGCAGAGCTACAATCCTGAAGCATATGAGGAGCTGATGGAATTCTTGAGTAGACACTCGTTAAATGATGGTGACAAGTTCTGTGCCAGCATGTTCAGAGAATCATCTAGACATAAGAATTTAGGTAACGACTATTATCAACTACCCAGCCCCCAATCGGTATCTAATTATTAATTAGGTTTACATTTTTTTTCTTAGTAATTTTTTTTTCATTTTCATTTTAATCTTTATAAACTGTATTTGTTTTATTTTTCATCATTAAAGTGTTTTGAACAATAAATAAATACTTTGAATAATGAAAAAAAATATTATTCATAGTATTTTAAAAATAAAAAACAAAACAAACTCATTCTATCAGGAATAAAAAAAAAACTAATTTACAAGAATAAAAAAACAACAAATTACAAAAATAAAAAAATAATTTAAACCTATTAATTATTAATATCTAACTTGCAACTTCTTTTTTGTGTGTGATCATTGAATGAACAAAATGTCGCGAACTGATGATGTGGGGCTCTGGCATGTACACCAATAGCCCTACGCATAATGGAGGTAAGTAGATTATTTTTTATTATTTGATTTTCCATCACCTGTTAACTAGTTCAGATTAAGTACATAACGATGTATTATTATAGGTTCGATCAGCATACTGCAAAAATGATTTTGAATGGGACAACATGAAGCGTCTAGCTTTTAAGGTTTGTAATTATTACATTTTCTTGTATGTATTCAGGATGTTGATCCTACTGAAATTTATTCAACTTCCTACATAATTCAACAAATGTTTATAATTCTGCCCGTATTATCTTGTAGATGGTCACTGAATCTAACACGAGGCTCATGACGGAATATGTCTTAGAAACCAGTCATGTTGAAACCGAGAAGTGAATAGTCCTTCATTCCCTCTGATGGAACAGGAGCTAGGGCAATGAACTTATATATATGTACAGGAAAGAACTTGTCTACATGGTTTTCGACCAATTTTATACTCCAGTATTAACATGGTTATGATTATAAAAAAAAAAACAGTTAGATCATAAAATGGTTGGGACAAGTTCGTGTTAAAAATTGTTAATGAACAGAATATATTGTTAAACCCTCCATGATATTTTTGGGATACTTGGAGCACCAGAATTATAGTGGTGCTGTTTCAAGGCTTGGTTCTGAAGACAGCTTTGACCAATTTGTGCGTAATCAATTTTCCTTTACACCTGAAAGTGAAAACACCGTCCAACGATGAAACAAGCAATAAGCATTACCTTCAATCCTCGATGTTCAAGGAACAATTTCCTATTTGATAATTTACATTTTACACTTCATGATCTCCAACCAACACAACTAAATTTCAGAAGCAGTAGCACCTTCTTCACTAAGAATAAGATATAGTGTTTGTTGTCAGTCTTGTAAGTACAAATATTACATTACATTGTACAGCTTGAGGTTTACCAAGCATGGATATTGATTATAACCTTCCTACTATGCACCTCCTATTTATAGGGCATTCTTGGATAGTGACACAATCAGTTGCTTTCTGTTCTATGGAAAGAAATAATCAACAATTAAAGATATACGCTTCCTCTGTTTTAGACTTGGATGCATTTGTCCTATACTCCTATTGTTATGATAAAACCTTCCATTGTGCTCCATCCAAGCAGACTTCACAATCACTTGTCACTCTATGGCTGCAAGTGATCGCAAAGAGGTCGAGACAAAGAAAGGCAGGGGTTAGTAGTAACAAGGTTGTCCGCTGCCAAGGAGCTAAGTTTCCAAACCACATGCACATATGATATTTTTTAAAACACCTTGAAGTTTATCTTCTATTGGATTTGAATTGAAACTAAGCAGTATCTGTTGCATCAACCCAGCGATGGAGATCACTTGAGGTATGAATTTCACCATTGCTGAAGTATGAATGGGCATATTCTTCTATGTGATCCAACCTGTAATTAGGTGTCATCAGCAGCATATACTTCAAATTTGATCAACTGAAGTGAAATTTAAAATTGATCTGATCCATTCATAAAGATATTAATAACACAACTAAACCACAAAAACATGAAATGACAAGTACACCTATTGCTCCTTTCATTGGTAAGACTTCCTAACTTCACTACCAGAACCAAAATGGTAAGAGGAACTTTTCATCTAAGCAAATAAGATTTGTCTGAACGACCAAAAAGGCACAGAGTAAATTGACACCATAAATATAACTGTAAATATACTTTGGTATGAACAGAACAACATCCAGAGGACAATTACAGATTACCTATACACGTAGTTCACCATGATCCCTCCACTTTGAGAAAGACCTTTATCTGAACGATCTGCCATCCAGTTTATTCTTTCAACCATCTGTTCCATATTTAGAAGCAAAATAACTGGTTTCTGAGTGAAAATACCATTACCAATAACAATGAAGTTTATCAGCTGTAAATTATGGTTGCAAGACATACTGCTCCATTTTGCAAGTGAAAATTTGCTACAGAGTCCAAAGCTTTTCCTCTTTTCTTCTCTTGCAGAAGGTACCTGTGATACCAAAGAATCCCAAATGTTTTCTGATTACTTTACCATGACTTATAAATTATACGTATAGCAAGCTGCCTAGCTCAATGCAATCCTTCAAAGTCATTTCTAACATGGCTTTTTTTTATTTAACATAATTTGTTTCCAATATTACAATACCTGGCACATAAACGCATCAAAGGGGATTTTAATGCTGACAGAAGTTCTGGTGAATGAATCCACTTATAGGATGTAGAAGTAAGCAAGTTGAACATCACATCCATTCCATTTTCTCCTGTAGCAATATCCCTGCATCTCATATTGATATTAGTCACATGATAGTATCCTCATAGACAAATTAGGGAAGCAAATAGAAATTACTATTCACATTATTTGTCACCACTAATAGCCATGGCATGTTGGAAAAGAAATTTGAGTGTACTACTGTTAAAATATGATTCTTTATAATGACAACCAAGGACCATAAAAAGGATAATGCGTTTGGTGACTATTGATTGAGTTGGAATTGGGCACATTTCATTATATAAAATCCTTAGAATCAAGGTTACAAATCATAAATCAAATTGTGGATCATTAAGCTAATTTTTTAGTCATAAATCACACCGAAACATAAAATTGAAAGACACTACAAAAAATAGGTGGAAACGTATCATATAAAGAATATATAGTGTTCAATGTAATAATTTTCAACTAGGATTGTGTAAAAAACAAAAAAAAAAACATGTCTCACAAAACAAAATCATTATTGAGCCTTGCCATCAACTTATATAGAAACTAATAAATTTTAAAAAAAAACTATAATACATAAATAACCAAGTGAACTCATAAGTCATAATTCTTGTGAGTTACTGAATGCCAGTTCATCCAAGTGCACTACCTCACATTGTGGAAATTGGAGATAATTACATTTTACATATAATTTATTTGTCAAAAATAATACAATTATCTCAAGTAACACCCTTCTCGCCTTTGAAGCCATATAAAATGACTGTATGAAGCTTCTGTTTCAGAAGAACAAAAAACAGAGCAACAATATAGCCAAATAAGAAGTATATGGCGTGAGCGAGTGATTGTGTAAAGCGTTGTTTCTAAAAAAAGAAAACAAAGCAATGAAACAGCAGCGTTTAGAGTGAGTGACAGTGCAGGTACATTTAGTTGGACTCCTTCAGTTTCTTTTCAATTAACAATATAAGTTAATATAAGTTTTCAATTTCTTTGATAAAATGGAAAAAGAAAATCAAACAAGAGGAAAAAAACTGAATCACTGAATGTTGCAGTTCGTATCAATCATAATGGAATCATACCAGTTCTCGTATGCATCACAGATTCAAAGTCATTTGTGAATTGTGATTCATAGCATGATGCGAATTGTGAAATTGCCGAAGCATATCATATTTAATCATGCAATCTGAAGCATTTCTAAACTTAACAACTATGCATAGTGCATAAAATTTCTCAAAAATATTTCAATACATAGAGAACCAATTGGGCACACACTTAAAGGAGAGAGAAAAATGTAATGCAACTATTAGGACAGTTCACTTGTTGATGATATGAAATTGCAATATAAAAGTAACTAGTGGTGTTGCCAAAAAATTTCCAAGAATATTATAACATAAAATATGAAGATAACAGTATGTATTTTACTTAGGTAAACTCATAAGTGCTTCTTCCTCCTCAGGTTTAAGTATATTCTCATAGAAAGTGGAACTGGATCCCTCTGCTTGTGGTTGTGACAATTTGTCTCCTTCAGCAAGCAGTCTTTGAGATGCTAACTTGGATAAAAGCCATGACATGAATCCCGGGATGGGACTGAGGGTTGCAAAGGTCTACAGCCAAAAATTGATTACCAATGTGAGATGTGAGTGGACACAAGTAAAATTTAATACATAAGATATAGCAGTATCCAAGGAAATATGACATTTATCAAGAAATTTTCATAACATCAGTGTCCAATAATTACTGTGATAAAGCATATTACTATTAGATTGTTCTAGAATGAGGAAGGAAGATATATCAATTTGAGAGAATAGTCTGTTTGACAAATTGCCATGTGCCTTTAGTTCTATAACAATCTTTGAAGAACAATGATTCCAGAAATCTGCATCTTTGAGAGGAGGTCAAAAGTTTAAAACATGGAAATTTAAAGAATGAAACCATAAGGTTGTACTAATATACTTGGAAAATCTCCCCATCAAACGTAAAGAGTAAAGGGAAGGCAACACATTTTGTTGTGGACAATACCATTCATATCAAAACCACAGAAATAAAAAGTATGAAACTGAGGTTAAAAAAAACTTAAGATAGAATTATGTTAATTAAATGTTGTGCATTAACAAATTCCATGAATCTCCACATAGTAATTGATAAAATACTTACAGAAATATGTGGCATCTCTCTTTTCACCTGTGTTACGACCCGTTTGATGAGAAATTTTCCCAAGTTGATCCCTGCTAAGCCAGGCTGCAAATTATGCCCAATCAAAAATAAATGAATAAATAAATAAAAATAAACTACCTCCATCATTATTATTCTTCAAGGAGTCAGGAGGGGGAGAAGCTGACCGTAGTATATAAACAGAAAAGCAAACAGATCTAAGGTGCTAACATAAAAACCGAACAATAAACAGCTCACTTTTCACTAAGAATGATAATGCTGAACTTCACCATGATATAATTATAGAATTAACAATTTTTTGATAAAATAGTCAAATCTCCACTAGCTGCAACTTTTCATTACTTTTTTTATACACAGCAATACCTGAGTTGATGATATGGAGTAGAACAAGGCACATGTTGCCTCACTTTCAGGTATAGGAGGACTATCCCACAAAACTTCCTGTGAAACAAATAAATATTGATTAAAATAAGTTACTGAAAAAGGGTTTGTTTCAGTTGAGTTCAAACAAAATTAACCTGTATAGTCTGAGCAACATCCTTCAGTAGTGCAACTTCAATGAAAATTAGGGGTTCACCTGAGGAAAACATAAAACAAGACCACATAACATAGTCTAATACACTTGAAACTTTAATAATCTTTTAGAAACTAGACAGAAATTATGTGCATTGATTGAGTTAAAGCACTCAGCAGTCAGCACCCTTGATACTTATAAGAATTTATAAGAATAAAAACATTTTGCATTTACAAGAATAATAATAATAATAAAGAATTAAACTATTTCCTATGATTCTAACTTTCCAATGATACATTAACTCCTTTAATTCCCAATGAAAAATTAACCACAAAATGTATTTTCAAATAACATACTTGAGAACAGGTATATAACTACAATATATTAAACCAGTGAAATACATGGGGTCAAATAGGATCAAATCAATCAATTCATGTCCAAAGTGTAGAGTGTAGACTATAGAAAGTAGTAACGTGAAATTTAACTTTTCAAGCTCCTTGATAATGAAATTCCATTGTACTACCTATGTAATACAGTCACCTAGAAAGCAAATTGTTGTTACTAACTTTCTGAGCTGATACAGACTCATAATATTGACTAAAGGTGGAAACAATGACCACTAGGATGTTGATTAAAGCACCAATATAAATTATAAAACTGTGAAAAGTTGAGAATTATCTTTCAGTAACTAAGTGTTAGAAGAACTGCTGACCTGGAATAGCGGGATGTAAATATCCAAAACAACGACGGCCAATTCCCAGTCTTCTCTTAAGATCTAGAAGGTTGCTAATAGGGTGCACAGCCTACACAAGATATCAAAGATTATGCATACAGTGGAAGACCAGAGCTACGTTGAATGACAATTCAAGAAAAATGGAGAAATGTACTTCATAAGCAACAATTTTCTCCAGCAAAGAAGCAGGATCATCCCATGTAATCTGGTGAAGCTCTAAGGCAGCAGGACTAAGCCATGTAATAAATTTTTCCATTAAATAAGAATCCAATGCTCTCAGCGATGCAATATTCTCCTCTCTGTGTAATGGAATGATTGAATTATCGTACTCAAAATTTCAGGAAAGCAGGTTGAACCCTTATTCTTGTCTTATCTTTCTTTCATCCTTTTCCCCAATAACGTTATGAACTGTAGGTATCTAAAATTCATACTTTCATAAATTTATTTTATGCTAAAGTCCTCATAGCAAAAATCCTTGTGCAGATGATTATAGACAATCAGTATCTGAGTTATCTAACATAGAGTTTACTAAAATTTAAAGAGGAAACAAGGAGCTAAGATTTCTTTTATTTGCTCCTTCTGTCATTGTAACATAAGGAAATAGACATAGAAAAATTGTTCAAAATAAAGTCGTATAGAATCTGCCATAAACTTACGCAAGAATAGATAGGATATCTTCTCGAAGAATGGATAAGGTCCTCAACCCTCCAGGATGAGTGTTGAGACGCTCAAAGAGAACTTCATAAACCGGCTGAAGGGCATGCCTCAAATTCCTCTCAATGCGATAGAAAGAAGAAAACAAACCTTCGTCTTCAGAGCCACTAACTTGAGCTTTGTCTGCCAACCCAGACATCTTTTTCACACCATAGTTTTGAAATCAACAATTCAAAGATTTACACCCACACATGCATGCATGATGCACCCATACACACACATACAAGTTTAATAACTCACCAGCAGGAAGTTCAAGTCCAAGGTACTGCTTTATCAGTTCACGCACTTGTGACCTATTGAGATCATATTCTCTAGCAAGGACAAGGAGCAACTTGCGACGGTTTTCATGAGAAAGGTTAAAATAACCCTACATTATTACCAGCTTATGGAAATGAAATTAGCAGTGATAACAACAAAATCGGAAAAAGAAAGTTTCATTGCCATTAAGGTTGTATTTGGATAAACTTTTCCCTAAACACTAATAGAATAAAAAAAAAAAAAAAAATAAGAAGGAAAGATGAAGTGAACTTCTCTATAAGCTAATATCAACTTATGCACTGTTTATGGAGAAGTTAGATGAAACAACTTATATAAAAGTTAAGTACACGAGTTGATCTTTAACTTAGGGGAGAAGCTCATTCATTTAACCTTCTTGTTTACTTCTCCTATTAATAGGTATGGAGAAATTTATCCAAACAGAATCTAAATCTACAACTAGATTACCTCCGAGAAGTTATTAAGCACATCATCTAGAACTTCTGTTTTGTTCATTGATATGGCAGAGAGCATTGAGGCGCGGACACGCTTAAACTCTCTATGAACAAGTCAAAACAACACACAAATAAAAGAAGAAAAAACTGAGCATCAAAAAAAATTAAGCTAGCATGAAACAAAAAATAAATAAATAATTAAAAATTAGGAACCTCTCGGAGTTGCCGGAGTCATTTGGCGCTGAATTTCCATCACCTGGCGATCCGTTTTGGCGGGAATTCTGCTGCTGCATTTGACTCGTCGCGTTCTCCTGCGCATTCATCACAAACGAAGGAACAATAAGCCAACAAGGATCAAATTAAAAGCGAATTCACGCACAAAATAGAATCGATTTGCTTGAAAAAATAAATCAAAAACAAATGTGTACGAGTCAAATCTGCACCAAAAAATGAGGCGAAATTCAAAGGTCTGGAGAGAATTGGGAGATTACTCACTGTTAGAGGAATAGGAGAGAGAGAAAGGCTTGTACGATTGTTGGGCTTCATTCTGGCGCGCATCAAAATGGACAAAGCTTTTTTGTTCATTTTTTATATATATATTTCCGTATTTATTTGCTGAAAGACTGTGTGTTCGGAAATCAAAATCAATAAACTGGTATCAGTCAAACAACTTTGCTTTCTGCTTTCGGATCGTGCGTTACATCGTTGTTTGGCAACAACCTCGACTATTTATGGTTCCACATTCTTATTCCGAGGTCCCAGCGAGCGAACGTTGCTTGCAAGCCACATAAATATTTGTTTATTTGTATATTTTGGGTCAACGTCAATGCAGTTACAGGTTCTGGCCCAATTCAAGTTTTGGGCTCCATTGGACTCTTTCTTTATGGGCCAGCTTAATTGGACTTTAATCTAATACGAAAATCGGCAAATTGTAGCTAGAATTTTGTATTTTTTTTTTATAAACACGTATATTCGCAAGGTAATTTTGTTTTAACCTTGTTAGAATTACTGTAAGCGGAAAAATCTTTCTCTAACTATTTAATGTAATTGTATAATCAAAATTTAAACTTTAGATTACTAATTAACTAGAACAATCCTATATAGTTGATCCTAATACTATATGATAACTATATGGGATTGGTTTGCTAAATTGCTTGGGCTATATGGGAGCGTGGAAATCAATGGGTGTTCAAGGGGCAAAAACAGCAAATTTAATATGTGCTTAATAAGGCCATGGCTCATTGTTTCTGTCGTGAAACTCCTAAAGAAATTGAACCTGCTATGCACAGATGGCCCCCTCCCCAAAATGGAAAGATCAAAGGTAATTTTGATGTGTTCATCAGGAAGGATCACGGTTTTAGAGACAAAGTTGGAAAAGTCCTCGCTATAGCAACAAAATTTGTTCGTGCTCTCTACGACCCAAAAATTGTTGAAGGCTTTGTTTTTGGATTGAGTCTACAGTTCGAAGAAGAGTTATGATGTTCTGCAAGTATAACGGGGTGAAATTATGATGAATCGAAGATGGAGTAACCCTCAGATGAACCCTGATGTTTGTCGAATGATGAGTTAATTCAATTATTCACAACTGGTTATCGTTGTCTAAAAGAAATTTATCAAAATTAAAAAATTTAAATTTCTATTTACAATTTATTATGTTACAAGCTAAATTAAATAATTTTATTTTACTTTAAATAATTTTATACGGATTATTATGGTTAATAGCAACTCATAGAATAATATTCAATATTCATGTTGTCGTTACTTTAAAAAAATTAATTATGAACAGATTATTAATAAGTTTTAGCACTACAATAAAGATAATATTTAAATAATTATGATGGTGTAAGTTTTTTTTTTTTTTTGTCCAGAGCACAAAAAATCTTAAGATCGATCCTTCATATTTGATCTCCTTGTAAAGGAGAATGTATCTCATTTTTCTCCTTTAATATATTACAGTTTTATCTTTTAAAAAAATTGATAACTGTGATCCTAAATGGAAATAAGTGACTTATGAGTTATGACACTATCATATGTTTATTTTTCTATTTAAGCAAGCTTCTATGTTGTTTTGTAATGAACAATTCTCTGCATATGATGTTCTTCCATCTTAATAAATTAAATGATTAAAGCAAAATTTCCAAAGAGATAAAACAAAAACACCGAATAGGACCAGGAACCAAGGGAACCTGGGAAGCATTAATTACCGCAAGAAAAATTTAAAAGTCCAAAATAAATGTTGTTGGTAATCCTTTTTTATGTCCAAAACTTTCTCTATTCTTTCCTTGGACATATTTCGTCGTTAGTTGTTAACTCGATTTAAATTAATTGAATTTAAAATTAAGAATTTCAGACATAAAGAACTTTGTGGATTTAAGAAAACGAGATGAAAATTAATTTTTTAGTAGGTTGACCCCCATTGTCACCCATCATCTAGCTAGCTCGATAGCTATTTAAAACTTGCAAGTTGCAATATGAATCTTTCTCTAAAAATAAAGTATCAGAATTTTCTTTTGGGAAAAAAAAAAAAGAGTTGGACTAAGCTCTACAAACGCAATAAACCGTCACCAAACAATGAATTGACTAGAGCAGGGGAGGGGTTATAGATAACAAGTTAAAAATTAAAATAAATAAAAAAAATAAAAGAATATTAGTGACTTTTAGCATTATCCTTAGGGAACATCATCGGATAACTCGTTGAGGTCGACTATTGAAAACAAACCAATTAAATTGAATCATATTAATTAAATTAATTGATTTCTTTTATTTTGAATCCTAATTATTAATCAAATTAATTATCTGTTGTTAGATTTGTAGTTTTTTAAACTAAAACTAATTAGATGGTTCAATTATCTTTTAACTTTCAAGTTAATACATTTTTGACTTTAATATTTAACTTTTATTGTTTTCCTTTTTATTCCTTTTGATTTTATTTAGCATTATCAAATGCCTTAATTTCGTCATATTTATTATGTAATTTGTACATCATATTTTGGGAAAAGAAATTTAAAATATATGTTAAGTGATAACTATAATAAACTAATATTAAATAAAAAACAACAAATAATATTTTACCTTGCATTATTAAAAAAGAGTATAAAATTTAACAAATAACAAAAAGTGAAAATATAAAAGCTAAAAGAACATAATAACTTTTTATCATAATTTCACTAAAAAAAAATATGATTTAGCAATCGAAATAGTGACCGAATAAGGTGTTTTGCAAAAACCCTAGTCACTAAGCCTTCACCCATCGAACTTCAATTCGATGACTATTCAACGACTGAAATGATCAGTGGCAAGTACATAAAATTTGGTGACTGCGTATTTAGTTGCTATTTTGCTTGGGACAACATTCGTGACCGATATATTTGTTTCTAATTCAATCGCTACTAAATAATTAATTGAGTAAATTACACTCACACCCCCTGTGTTTTGCTCAAATTTCATCTAATATCCCTTCTTTTTTGCACCCTATAAAAACCCCCTTAATTGTTTAGCTCACATTACATTCAGACCCCATTTGTTCTAAACACCGTTTAATAATTTAACAGAAATTAGGTACATATTGATCACACGACTTTTAATAAAATTTTATGTTTAAAATATCATCATCTTCTTTCTCTCAACTTAGAAAATATTTTAAGACTCTTACTTCTTTTTGTTTTTTCTATAATTGGATGTAAACCTAACTTTTTGTTGGACGTGAACCTACCTTGTTGGTACGTAATGTTAACACCCTTCATTCTTCTTCTCCAATTTTTCATCCATACATTCATTCACAAGTTTAATCATACATTCATTCGCATCTTCACTCAGAGGTTCATTCATATTTTCACTTATAGGTTCATTCACATTTTTACTCACAAGTTTATTCATATTTTCTATCATAGGTAGATTTCAAAACTCATCATTTATTTTACTAACATACATATAAATATAAACTGAATTTTGATTATCAGCAAACATTTTCAGTACATCATAATCAATCTTAAGGAGAAGAATTTTACCATAGAATGAAATAACAAAATAAAAGAATAACATAATAACAAATATTAGTCATTATCTGTTTGAATATTAGTGACACTTACTTAAAATATCATAAGTAAGATTAATCTGTAGTCCAATAAATTGAGGGATACCAGTTGTAGGATAAAAATAAATAAAACTAATTAATCATCATTATATTGTATTGGACTTTTGTTTAGAATATGTAATGGGATGGACTATTTAATTTATGTTCAATGAGAAGTACTACCCTAATTTGCCAAGTTACTTAATTCTTGTCTTACTGGACCATTAATACAAATACCTACTATGAATGAATTAACGATGATGAGAATTTTGTCTTCTAAATTTAAAAATATAATAAATAAACTAGAGAAGGGGGAAAATCATGCAAAAATTTATCGAGGGAAGAGAGAATGAAGAGAAAACGTTATGTATTCTCACGCAACGCAAGTTCCTCAGTCACAGAACTATGCTAACTAGTATGTGCGTTACTGTAACTATGTATATATCTTTACTTATAATCTAAGAAAATGACAAATGGATGTGGATAGGTCACAAGTAGCTAGCCAGCCGGGAGCAGATTCTTTGCTTTTGTTTTCATCATATTGAGATTAAAAATGGAATACTTGAAACAAAAAAGCACCATGAATTCCAATTTCTTTTTTTAAAATAAAATCTATAAATCCTAATGCTAGCTAGTCTATACCTAAAGAGAGAAAGAAATATAAAAAAGAAAGAGAAATAGTACATGTGATAGAAAAAATAAAGAGAAATGAAGAATATTAATTGAGTATTTCTCACGTTGGAGTGTGTAAATAATAACATTAGTCTTTTAGTTTGTGAAGTCGTTAATGGTGTCTCATTCAATACTCTTATCTGGTCTGCGTAGTGTTCACTTTCCAGCAAAGATGCCAATGTGATATGTCATGACTCATGTCTTGGTCTTTGCTCTCAAATATTTTTTAGGTTGCTGCCATTAATACAATACAGACACACGAAGATGCTTTGACCTCTCCTCTCTCGCGTGTATGTTGCTTGCGCTGTAATCTGTGAATGAAATTTCAATCCCTAATTTGATTCCAAAGGTTTGGACTTATATCCTGATTTAAGCAAATTAATTGCAACGTTCCAATGCTATCTCACCGGCATTTTACAGCCTGACAGTCTTTTTGTAAAATATTTCATCGACAATTTATACATTCAATCAATGTCACAACTCACAAGACTTCTAACAAAATTAATAAATTAATAATTAATATTTATCAATAAAAATTAAGAACATATGTATCAAAAAAGAAAGATACGTGCAAAAAAAAGGCTAAAATTTATTTATTTTTTTTTAAAAAAGAAGCTATGCTATAATAAAAATTGGGTGTTGAAATGACAATTAACTTTCCGATTTATTAGTCGTTGTTGAGCAAGGTGTGTATATTATGTTGAATGCTTTCGATAATATAATTATTCTATTGAAACATCATTATTTATTTTTATACGTAAATTTATTTTTTAATGTTTAATAGTTAATAACATAAAAACAATAATAACTTAACATTATTTGATGTGATGTATGCATAGACTAAATAAAGTGTGGCACTACTAAGTTGAGATATATGATTAATAATATTAATAAAATTCAGTTTAGTCAATAAATAATTGAGTTAATTTTTTGAATAATTATGTTATTCACACAAAATATTCATTAACTTTATTAATTATTAATTTTTATAAGAATCTGATTAGTCACTTTTTTAATTGAATTCTTTCTTTATAATGACATTTTTTTTTTATTGAGAAGACTTGAATTTAATATCTTACTTAAATAAACTAAACTGAATTTAATATTATTTAGATCAATATTTTATTGGTGATAATGAAGTTATTTAAACATGTTAATTAAAATTTATGTGCTGAAATTTATACTTTTAAAAGTTAGTATGAGAACTGGCGCGTTATATCTGATTAAAAAAATGATGTATGCACGCTAATAAATGCATGTAAAGTTAGAAATGATCATGCATGATTCAAAAGTCGAAATAAGTTCAACCATCATTTTCATCAACGCGCGCTAACTACTACAGCGCTACTCTCAAATCAAAACATGTCTCAGTTTATATATTATGTCTCTGGCAAGGACAAATGTTTGGAATTAATTTTTCTACAGAAATAATAAGGGCATTGAAAACATATAACATAGTACTTATTACCCTGTGCTTTTTTAGCAAGAAAAAAAAATAGTAAGAGAGAAACCTTGAAAATCCCAGTTAAAATAAAATAAATTTGAATTCTTTTATTATAGTAGTAAACAAAAAGTTTTTACTTTTTAACATATACGTACTAACTAGTTATATGAAAAGTTCATAAGTTTAGAAACTTTTTTAGTATGTATGCCAATAGTTTGATATACTATGCTCGTATTTGATGTACTGGTTAACAAAAAAATTATACTAATAGTATATCGATCCTATATTTCTTTTTGTATATACTAAAATATGTCTATAACTATAATGTATCATATTATAAATAATAATTAAAATTTTTAAAAAATTACATAGACTAATTATTAGTATATAATATTTTTTATAATGTTTAATGCAAATTAAATTTGCCATGGGGGATTAAGTTACTTTAGAAGTCATTTTTGGTAAAAGTAGTTTATTCAATAACTCTTTGTATATGTTAAAACGTTAATAAACTATTGAATATTTTAAGATTATCTTAATGGATCTTGTAGGTTAAAATTTAAATAAACGAGATATTTGTAATTATATAATTTTACAGGTTATTTTATTATTTACATTTCATTATATTGTAAAATGTATATTTATATGTCAAATTAATTATATTTGATAAGTACCAAATAGTTCAAATATATTTTATAAAAA
>PYAF01002719.1:180844-205674 GCA_007407185.1 Glycine tomentella | reverse complement strand
GCGAGGACCCTAGCTCTTTTTTCGATACATCCGGGGTCCGATGTAACGCGTCGCTATGAAGGGAACGCCCCAACGAAATATCATAAAGGTTCATCACATAAGAATAGCTAACTTTTTATGGCCGGTTCGCAACTCCTGACGCCAACCCTCCTCCTTTATCCTGGCTTGGGACAGGCCATGCATGCATACACACATAGGTTATGTTAACAAAAAAAATTACTTATATAAATAAATTATAACTATCTATATCAATAAGATGCGTATATTCTTTAGTAACTCATTACTTAAATTCATAATTAAGTGTGTTTGACTTAGAGCAATTATGGAATGAGTATCTTTTCGAAAAGTTTTTTAAAAAATGTAAGTGAGGACAATACCAAAAAATATCATATTGGTTTATAGAAACAGTCAACGATTCTAAAAGTGATAGATAGTTACAAGTGGTATTAGAATCTGTTGTCAATATCTCGAAAATAGTTATATACAAAGGGTTTTGATCGATAAAGGATTCTTACCTACAAAAAAGATTAATGAGGTGTCGTAGAGTGTTAATCACCAATATGTGGACACTTGGAGCGTTACAGTATTTATCACTATAATATAGCTGCAAATTCATTAGAATTTAAATTTTGTGGAGGGTGGTAGCTTAGTTTTTTCTTTGATTTCGTCCAGTTTAAAAAAAATCTGTTTTATTCTATAAAAAATTGAGATTTTTTTTTTTTAATCTATATCCCAAGTATTTTCCATCTGCATGTAGGAGAGATTTTGTTTTTGGTCCGTACTATTATGTGACACTCCTTAATGGCTTATGTGTTTAGCGGATATGAAGTGGTCATGCCAAGTAACACCTGCTAATGTCTATGATGCAATATCGACATGTGAAACCTTTAAAATTTATTCTAGATTCTTAAAATAAATGTTGTTTATCTACCTTAAAATAAATTTTAGGGACCAAAAATAATAATTTTAGATTTTAGAGGGACTAAAACCTAAGAAAATAGTTTATAGGAACTAAAATCAATAATTTTAATTTTAAAGGGATGGGAGATAAAGAAAATTATAGGACCAAAATCAAAACATAATAATTTTATAGTACTAAAAATATATTTAAACTAAATAATAATAAAATTTGAGGTTTCCTCAAATTACATTAACACTTTCTATCAATACAAGTACTAAAAACATAATAATTTTACAGTACTAAAAATCTATACTTAATTTAAATTTTTGAAGTTTTTGTTCTTTTATCATTTTGTTTGGATGATTAAAATTAGAGTAAATTACATTAATAACATTTCCTCAAATTATATTAACACTTTCTATCAACACAAGTTTAGACTTATTGAAAGGGAGTGTCTAGGTACTTAAGTATTACAGTGAGTTTATGATAAAAGAAATATTACATGAGTTTTTCATAGCTTGAGTATAAACTTCATTATTTGTGTATTTGTTTCCTACACTTAAAAAGGAGGTTTATGAGATTGTAATGACTAAATTAATGTGATAATTCAAATTAAGCAAATTAAATTGGCCTATATTAGTTTGATTTATTTCACTTTAAACGTGAATCACGCCAATTATAATCGATTTGATTTTTACGTTTATATTTTGTTCAGCATTATCGATCCTGATCACCCTTTCATGTTTTTTTTTGAAAATAACTTTGAATTCATATGTTTTATACTTTACTATGTAGACTCTTCTTCTACTTTTATCTTTTCTCCCATTTATTTTGACCTTTTTATGTAGTTTTTTCAAATATCTATGATTATGTTATCTATCTTTTTTTTGGATAACAAAAATTTAGGTGAAAACAAGGTCAAGATAGACCTCAAGGCTCAACGAACATTTACATAGATACTTATAGATTATCCATTAATAAAGTTCTTACATGAACAACGAGAATTAAATCCACGTCCTTTTGGGATGAGTTCCTTCCTTACTAACTGGACGAACGTTTGTTATCTTATTATCTATCTTCTTTATCATATTTTAGATAAAGAAATTAATCAGGTGTATAGGATTATAATTTAAATATATATTTTAATAAAAAAATATCAATACTTAGAATTGATCTAATTATTCTCTAAAATTATTGAAAATAAAGAACCTTCTCAGTTTGAACTTTGAAGTATTATAACTTAACATGAAAAAGATAATACATGAGCATAAAAACTATAAAGTATGATAAGTTTTTCTGTCGGAGTTTATGACTAGTAAGAGTTAGAAACATTACGCTACCGAAGCCTATCATATACCCTTCATTTTTATTCAAATCAAAATGTGTTTCAAAAATATAAACACAGTTTAAGTGTCAATATCATTATACAAGACAATTTCAAGTTTGAGGATTCTAGAAACTTTAACAATATTACATTTAGTTTATAGGAAGCATATCAAGTAAAAGATGATAGTGTGCCATAAGCAAACTTCAACTGTATAATTTAATGGATGATTAAGATTAAAATTAATTAAAACAATTTTGATAATTTGTACATGGATGTAAGATTAAAATTTATTCGTCTTACCTCTCAAGTTCTCATTAGATATGTCTCCTATTTATAATATACTTTTTAAGTTTTACAACAATCATGACAAATCATCCCACCAGGAAGTTAAACTTAAGAATGCTAACTTTAGTCATTATTTGAAATGTTATAAATTACTAAAAGGCGATCTTTTCAACTTAATGATAAAGTATCCAAAATGATACTTCGGACCAAAAATATTGATGTGACATTGGGATGCTTTGCTTAATTTTGATGCCTTCTCCCTCTTTTCTATTAAAAAAAAGAATAAAATTGATATAGGAAATAAAAAATTAAATTTGTTTCGCTCCATTCTTTTTTCAAATGATGGAATGGAATATTTGTTCCATTATTATAAATTACCCAAAGAATGAGACGGTATTTTTAATCCATTCTATTCCAATCCATTATTACTCGGTTTACATTCTAATATATTTTGTTCCATTCTCTATTACCAATCCAAACATAACCTAAAAAAACATTTTTTTTGCTAAGAAATTCAAGAGATTATTATTAATACTCCTAAACATATTTTCTCACTAATATAGATGTTTTTACTGTTGTATCAAAGCTCAACACAATACAGATGTTATTACTTGTCATCGTATAACGGATAGGAAAGTATGATGAGAGAAGCACAACTAAGGTCTTGGTGATTGCACTGCACACATTAGAGTGATGAACAACCACAGGGCCTCAAAACTATAGTCTTGCTCCTGCAGACTGCATTGTGATTTGTGACTAAGAAGCACCAACAAGTAAGGAAGCAGCCAAGAGGGTAAACGGCACCATGACTTTTTAACAGCCACACCCTCGGTGCTGCCTAATCCAATTCAACCATTGAAAGCCAAAGATAAACTATATTGGTTAAATTCATGAATGAAGGACGCTAGGTCAGGGAATGATGTACAGGTTTATCAGATCCTACACATGAGAAAGAATTGAAAAATGAAATTCAACCAATGGAAAACATGATAAACCTAATCACATGAAAATCAAATTTCGACCATCAAGTTCCCAAGTTCCAACCTGTCAACATGGGCAAAATGGCATAACTTACCTACTGTAATTAAAACAGAAACCTGGTACCAAAGATATTCTCATTGGATCTCTTTATGTTGTTACAGAAATGTTCCTATTTCTGAGTAAATGAAGTTATGCACAATAAGAAGTTACATCCTCAACGATTTATTGGAGTATGCATGCGCTCAACAATTTTGGTCACAGCAGCTCGGGACATCACCAATGTATCATGCAGCAAAATGCTGTAGACATTCAAGCCCTACAAAAGACATGTTAAACAAAGGAACTTTCGACACTATTTGTGGCTTATGCACATGAAAATCACCACATAATGATTGTTATGAAATACGGCAGAGCTTGTGGAGGAAGAAAGTGATTTGATTGAAAAATATGAAATTGTATTAATTGAATGAAAAGTGTATACGAATGAGAGCCTATATACTAACAAGCTAACTAATTTGTAAGTAATTAACTAACTAACTAATCAATCTCTAACAAACTCAATTGATATATCTCTAATAGCTCCCTGCAAGTTGGAAGTTGTCTACTCAGCACTTCCAGCTTGGGATGAATTGTTCAAGAAAACTGATTAATAATCCCCAATTTGGGACAATCTTCACTACATTAGGCAACAAAGCTTAACCACTTAGCAGGAGCAAAACCTTAATGCTTAATCACATAGCAAAAGCAAACCAATGCTTCACCAACACGAGCAGAAGCAAAACATGAGGTTTAACTACTCAAGAAAGAAGCAAAACAAGATTTTAATGCTTAATCAATCATCCATGGTAGAAGACTACAAGCTTACACCAATGCTTAACCACCATAGACAAGATTACATCAAAGTAAACTCCAATAAACCAGAATAACTTAAATGTCTTCAAAAAGGATAATTCACAAAGACTTTATGAGCATAATTTCAACTCACAAATCAAATAGCTTCAATAATAGCCATAATGGGACAAATCAAATCATTATCAATAACAAGAAAGAAAGAAACTAGGGCAAAAATAAGCATAGTAGCTAAAGATGACAATGAGTTTGAAAGGATCCTCTCATGTAATTTTTCTATCTTATCTATCTATCTCCTAATAAATATTAGATAGGTTCCACCAATTTATTGTCTATATGGAGGGAGATATACACAATTTGAACATGACCATGTGATGTTAAAATTTGAGATGAGAGGAATCATTCCTTGTTTGATATTGAGGAGAAATTGATGGAAACTATCCTTAAGATGATTAAGTAGTGTGAGAAGAAGCCAATATAGGCTTTAGTGAGAAAAATGGATCAAATGGGAGAAAACCATAAAAAAAAAAAAAAAACTTGTTCTAAATGGTTTAACTAAAAATTTGATTTTTTTGATGGAGCCTAATGGTTCTTCAATCTAGGCTAGACCAAATTCAATAGCATAAGCTAGTTTATGAGATGAGGATTGCCCAAGTCCTTATAAACTCTATTTTAGTCATATCTATAGTTGATGTGGGATCTTAATACAATTGCTCACACCCAGGATTGGGTTTCTAGAGTGTGAAGACTGCACTGGAAAAGCTGTGAGCCAGTTTTATTGTTTTTGTTTTTTTATTAACAATTGAAGTTGAAGCTGACCCAATATCAAATCTATAATAGGCTTTGATACCATTCATCTTGAATTTAGGCTAGGCTTAACTTAATCCTAAATGTTAGCATCTGCTCATGAAGTGAGGATTACCCAAACCCTTATAGCTCTCAACTTTAGTCATATCTATGGTCAATGTGAAATTTCAACAGTGGCTATTGATTATTAATCCATGTACCTGATCCCACAAAGTATAAGGCTTGGTAAATGTTTTGTGGCTCTAAGAAGCATAACATAAATTTCAAATGAAATTTACCATGTAAAGTTCCATCTGAACTATGATAGAATCAACATGAATAAAATTGAAACTTACAATTGAGGGAAGTCCATTAACATAGTGTAGATTTTGCGTAGATAATTTTAACTTTTCATCTATAGTACCATCTACAAGCAGCAGTTTCTTGGTATCCTCCATTTGATTGTAATAATTCACAATGTTCTTGGTTTTATGTGTGGGAACCTCCAGATCCTCAAACACAAGAAGCTGTATAAACAAAATTACCCAGAGATTAGTGTACATTAGCATGAAGAAACTCTTATTTAAACATATAATGCAAGAACAAACCAATAAATAAGAATTACAAACAGTACACACAAGATAGTTATGGGATGATAAAAAAACTTATGTGAAAAGAGCTAAAAGAATAAACAATCTAGTATATACAACAAGAATCACAACAAAGGCATTTTGGTAATGTAAACTACAGCATATGATATAAGGATAGGATACATGCCCAAAAGAACCATGCAACTCACATTAAGAAAGCACTAAAGGACACGACAGCCAACTATATAGTAGCATTGCCCTTTTGTGATTTGAATTATTTTCTAGTTTCCTGTAACACTTCTCTATACGGTTTTACTGTATTATGTAGTCACATGACTAGCTTGCCACCTTTTAACGACCAGACTCTATGGTGCCAAGTTTAGAGGGGGCATGTATTTTGAGCAATGCTTAGTAAAGTACAGTTAACATAGTTGATCACAAGGGACTTTGCACTCAGATGCCATGTATTAACTCTAGAACCCTGACCCTTTTGTTCCCACTTCATTTCCCCCTACACTTTTGTTCCTATTTCATTTCCCCCTACACCCAACCACAATTCTGTGATGATATTGCAGTCTATTTTTCGTCTCTACATTTGAAAGAACATCCTGCAGTTGATTACTTTTAAAATAAATGAAATATGTTAACATTAAATGATATAATTCAAAAGTCAAAGAGAGAATAAAACCAATATTTTGTGAATCAGGAAGGCTGAGGCTGATTATATTCATACGAAATATTAAATGCAAACCTACTACACAATGCACTTCACTAAACTATACCTTTAACAAAAGAAACCCTTAAAAAGTAATAATAATATCCTGTACCTTGGAGTTAGGCTGCTAAATCGTTAGATAAATAATATACTTGCAAATTTTAAAACCGAAATCTTCCAGAAGTGAAAACTGAAAAATTACACTATATTAAGCATTAGCAAGAATGTACAGTCATACAACAGATAGAATAATGTAGATAAGATGCCACTTTTTATTTTTTGATGGTGAGTGGGGACACAGGTGGGGGAGGAGACTTGCCTTTCCTTCTGCTGCACGAGCTGACAAAGCAATCTTCAGCCCTAGACGCCGACCTTCTTATTGACTTTGAAAGCATGGCTTCCGGGCTTAGGGCCATGCATGGTGGCACCACCCCTGAACTGTTACCATTCATTAAGGTTGTTAATTTCAACTGCTAAAAATGGACAATAAGAACAGGAAAAATGTGAAGAAAGAAGGAATAAAGATGGACTGGCAATGAACCATGCCTTGCTCTAACAGGAAAAATGAGCAGAACGCTTCACTACCTGAGGCCCACGCAATGAACCATGCCTTGCTCTATCAGTTCCCTTTTGATTCCAAGGCTTTCTCCCAGTCCCACTGACCTCACTGATAGTTTTTGTTGAGTGAGTCCCCTGTTGATCAAATCAATTATCAATTAGGAAATACATAACATTCTCATGGAGAGTTTTCCTAGCTAAATTTAGATCTGGTATATACATTATATATCCAATACTGTTTACAACTAATAAATGAAAAAACATCAGTGTAAACATGATCTCCTGACCAACATTCAGTTCTATATAACACTGCAGGTCTTACAATTGTTCTATAAAATTTTTCTTTTAGTTTAAGGAAATTTTGTGGTCACACAACAACTCAGACGCACTCTACCATTTTATCCACCATGCTCTGATTCTATGGTTTACATCTTCATCAATTTCTCTTATCTTTTTGCAAAATTGGTCTCACATATCTAAAAACATTTTTATCGGATACCTTTTGGCTAAGTAGATACACAGGATCTTGATCACTATTTCTTACCTGTGAAAACTTACATTTCATATACTCAATCGTGCTTCAGCTTAACATGAATAATTTAGACTTCAAAGTGTTTCTCTAAAGTGAGTCGCACGTCAATTTTTAAAATTTTTATCTTAAATATACCCAATATGAAGTAACCAAACACTGCCAAAGACATATCATTTGATTAAATTGACTGGTTTCAAAGGGGGTAAAAACGTGGATGTACTTCCTGCCGTAAAAAATAAAAATAAATAGGAGGTGCATGCAATATGTACGAGCCTTGAAACTGAATTCATATATGACTAGTTGAACAAAGCGTCAAGGGAAAACGGTTCCTATCACATTTAAATCTAAGCACACGCCCAAACTATATATCTAATGATTGCTAAATTCACAAATAGTTCGCTCCACAATTTTTTCTTTTGACAATTTTCTTTTGATAGAAGCAAGTTTCTAGTAGATAACACCATTTCCTTTCACAAACATTTTCAGTTAAAAATTTATTAAAATATTACTTAACTGTCAAGGCAACCGGTACTACTGTTCAAGACCAAAAAATTGGGCTGACATTCTCGGGAACACAGAGAAACAAGCGTTACTTTGAACTCTAAAACAAGACTAGTTGGTGAACTGGTAAGATAGATATCCAAACAGAATTGCCAATAAAATTGGGCAAATTTGGGATGTTAAGTGTAACTTCAAATTGAAATCTTCAGTTATGCCCATAAAAAGCTATGCTAGCTTGATCTTCTTTCAAGGTCCCTCACTGTCATTCAGAGCTAATTTGCAATAATTTCAAGTAAACAACTGTCCTCCATTGTCATCAGCTAATGATCATCTTGTTTAAAAACTCAGCTTGCTCGGGAAAATACTCCACAAGTTCATCCTTTGTCACCCAGACATGATCCTCACATTTTCCGATGT
The DNA here is from genome assembly GCA_007407185.1 of Glycine tomentella. Classification (NCBI taxonomy): domain Eukaryota; kingdom Viridiplantae; phylum Streptophyta; class Magnoliopsida; order Fabales; family Fabaceae; genus Glycine; species Glycine tomentella. The sequence continues at coordinate 197,232 of PYAF01002719.1, read as the reverse complement.
TGAATTTGTTTTTGGCAATAACTTGAGACTTGAAGAAGAATCTCTGGCAGAAGATTTCAGCAAAGAGAAAGAATAAGCAAGTATAATCAATTTTCACATGAAGAGGCAAGCATAACATATTGAAAGATGTCAACCTTCAATTAATAGACCAGAAGTACCACAATGTTCCTATAAAATATACCTTAAAAGATGTGGATCTAGACTGGTCTTCTGTAGGCTGAACAACCATATGGGCCATTGGAGCATTTCCAACAAAATATGTGTTAGAAAGATCTCCTAAGACTGATTTCAATGCAGATTCTGCACACTGCAAAAATTCAAAAGTTAACAGGGAAAAGAAGAAAAGAAATAAGAGGAAAGCCATATAATAATGTTACAACTTAACCTTGCGCATGCTGTCCTCAGATTCATAAACTTTCTCAGGAAAATGCCACACAGGCTTCCCTCTTGGAGCACCATATGCATTACCATAGAGGAGAAGGTAGAGTCTTCTATCAAGAGCTCTTTGTAATGACCTAAGTAGACAAGTAGTAACAAGTAAGAATATGCAATCACGCAGCAAATATGTCTGAAAGCAAATTCGTTTTTTTTAAATAACGAAAAATAACAGGGATAAGCCTAGGTAAGTTTCTCTATCTCCTCAAAGCATTTAAGTTATATTTAGTTTTGACTCTGTTACCTAAGTCACAGAATGAGCATTGGTCCTTACCCTAGCACAAGCGTATTTTTCAGTTTGAACTAATAACAGCTGCTGTATAACATTACTAGGAAGGCTTTCATAAAGACTAAAGGTGAGTACAAGTGTACAACCTAAATATCCAAATGCAAGCTTGCATAAACATCATATAATCATCAATTTGTCAAAGCTAAATTCATTCAATCACCAATAAAGCAGGCAAGGAAATAAAAATGGAACCTAAATTCTAAATAACCGTTGCTAATTAAAATACTACAATTATACGCAACTAAACACCATGCTACAGAAAATAGACATTTGTCCACTCCCAAGGAAGATGAGGTGAAGATAAGAGCTAAGTTGATATTTCATATGAGAAATCCCAAGTATTGGTATGATAGCCTCTCTTGCATAGCATTCATTTTCCTTCACATATTCCAGAAATTGAAACAAAGCATTTTCTTACTGTAAATTACAATGTGGTAAGTCTACTCAAACTGGTGCATACCTTCGATCATTGTTTTTGTCAGCTTCAGTGACTCTTGGTGCTGGCACATAGTCAATCTGATAATCACCTTTACCCCTGGAAGTAATATAATTTTCATGAGAATATATGATAAGAAGGAACCATCTGTATTGCCAGCTGTGATAACTCTTAAGCATATCAATGCATGCATTTGGAAAAAGAGAGTGAAAGAGGGGGAAAAAATATGAAACATTTTTGTCATTGCATCATAATTACAGTCAGTGAGTCAAATCTAGCAAAACAAGTTAAATAATTGTTGGTAGTATCATTAGCTTTATAGGGATTGTTGAGATCCTACATCAACTAACGATATGGCCAGTGTAGTCATTGTAAGGCTTGGGCAATCCTCACCTAACAAGCTAGTTTTGTCAAATTGAGTTAGGCCCTAAGCCCAAATTTTAAAATGGTATTTGAGTCTATCCTAGATCTGTTATTGGGTTACACCCATATTTGTCCATGCTTTAGGTGTCTATTCCTAGGTAAGACGGAGAGGGTATTGTTATTAGGGCACCCACATTTATCCACAATGATCCAAATGATCAGTCCTAATCATGAAGGATATGTTGAGATCCTACATCAACTAGAGATATTGTCAATATAGTCATCATAAAGCTTGGGCAGTCCTTGTCTTACAAGCCAAAACTGTGGGGTTGAGTTATGTCTTTAGCCCAAATTTAAGCATACTAATACTAGAACATAAAACTATTAAACAAGGAAACAATCCAAACTCCTAAGAGATAATAAGGAAATCTGGAAATCAGACCTAAGAGATAATATAAATACTCTAAGATATAATAAAGATATTATTGAATATTTTTCATTTAATCTAACAATTAGTTTTTGACTTCTATTTAGTTATCTATTGGCTTTTTAATTCCCCTGTTATGCATAATAGTTTTAATATTTCGCTGGTCTCGAGGAAGGAGGGATGAATTTTTAGGTTAAATTAGTTTGTAGGTCCCCATAAAACTACAAATTTTTTAATTAGGTCCCTATACTTTATTTTTTTTAAATTGAGTCCCTATATTAATTTTAAATTTGTAATCATGTCCCTATGTTAATTTGTCGTGAGGAATTTGTTAGACTTAACGGAATATTCATCATACACACACACACACGTAAATGTAAAGTGTTATTCCATATCAGTCCTAATGGTGGTGGTGTTACAAATGGAACTTTTAAAAAAGAATTTATCTAATGCACCTCAACACCCCTTGTTTTTCATTCCCAACCAGTCCATTATCTCCCAAACCGTAACTCAACCCTAAAATGTGATTTTCGTATCTCCCAAACTGTAACTCCAACCATGTTGTGTGATTAATCCTTAATTTGTTTGTAATGTTGTTCGCACCTCCTTAATCACCTCTATAGCAGTTCGTGGTTTACGATTCGCACCTCTATAATCAACTTAGGTGTATTGGTTTAGGGTTTGCGTCTATGTGTGTGCATATGATAGAATATTCCATCAAGTCTTACAGATTCCTCATGACAAATTAACATAGGAACCTGATAACAAATTTAAAATTAATATAGGGACCCAATTATAAAAAATAAAGTATAGGGACCTAATTAAACTTTTTGTAATAGTATGGGGACCTATAGACTAATTTAACCAAATTTTTATACAGTACAGCAAATTAGCGATACGCTCAATTATTCATTTCCATTTTCTATTGAATATATAGATAAATGCCTCCCATGCAGCCATTTGAGAGAATTCACATAAAATAGAACTTTAACAGAAAAAAACAATTTTCAACTCTCGTGAAACTTACAAATATATTTTTTGTATATACTATTAAAGTGCCATCTAATGATCTCGCTCTTTCAAATTAAGTCTAAATAACCAAAAAATTAAAACTATAGAAATAGTCTTGTCACTTGTGTACTTATACCTAGCATCAGATTTGTCTAGAAATTCATCAGGATATCTGCGTTGATATTGTTGTCGCCATCGAAACCTAACCATTCAAACCCCAGAAAAAATATAAAAAAAGATACAGTTAGTATAACAATCACTGCTAAAACAGGTTCTTCAAGTTTACTAAGCAAAGTAGCAAACCACAACAAAGCCATTCGACCAAGAAATATTAATAGCAAATCCTCATGTTTCAAGCCTTAACCTCATTTTCCCATCTTTAAAATTAGAAGAGGAAGAAAGTGAAAATAACATTGCATTAGATATTACTTTCCTTTTACTTCATATAGTTTGAGCAAACAAGAATTCACTGAAGACATAAGAGTATAAGACGGTGAACAAGAATACAAGTTTTTTTTCTCCATATTTTCTATTAGATAATATGAGGAGGTGGAAAATGGGATGTTCAGCACTAGAATTTATCTAAACATACTTCACTCTGCACCTAGTTTACAAATCACGAAATTCACAAAAGTGAGTATAATTTCAACACTTCAGCTTGACATGACATCATTTCCTTCTCTACAGTCCTCCAGCAGCAGCACACCTTTTATCTTGAAAAGTGGATTAATATCTTCTACGACTACATTGAATCAATATCTTCTATGATAGTATGACCACATATCCAAGACTAAATAAAGGCCAAATACCCAATTCATTTTATCTTGGGTATATTTTTTTTTATCCAAGCAGAGCATAACAACAAAGTCAATGAAAGCAGAGAGAAAGTTACGAGAATTCTTGAAATGCATAAACTACAGGGTCAATTTTGGGAATGACCACTGGCAGTCTCTCAAAGAGCACAGAAGCAACAAGGTTCTCAGAGCTTGTGCTGAACCCTCGCCTTGTCAAGAGAGGTCGAAGTTGAACCAGTGACATCTTCATCCTGGATGTATGCAGAACCATTAGATGCACGAAAAGAATCAAAACAAATAAATGAACAAATGGAGAGGGAAAATATTTTCTATTTGCAATTTCATTATTCTTGTTTCCTGTAGATGCCTTAGCAGCTTGTTACCAATGCAGTCAACATAAAAACAACATTTCTCAGCTGCTACTGCTATTCACAACAAAATAACACATGGTTTATGGTTTTAAGAAAAATGACATCTTTTACTCTAAAGTCAATTTCAAAACAAAATCTCAGCAAAGACAGTACTAACAAGTAACAACATGAGCTTGAAATTGAATATAGAAGAAATACATATCTAAGAAAGCAACCAATAACTTAAATTGTCCCAGACGCAACATGAATTGAAAAGTTTCCAACGGAAATATTGAATTCGATGCAACAGCGTGTCACTTGTCTAATGGCGTAGGGGGTTTCCTTTGGATCATAATCTATAATTTAAAGAAAGAAGGATACAAAGCAGAGATAAAAGAAAGAAATAGCAATGCCCAAATAGAGAAAGAAAAGAGCTTTCTTACGTTAAGCAAGCGTAACACCCGCAATATCATTCCATTCGGAACAATAAGAGGTAGCTGTTGCAGCAACGGGAACTGGAGAAGTGAAGAAGGGTTTTGGAAGTAGGGGAGAGAAAGGGAGCAAAAGCAAAAGCATCAAAGGCTAAACGATGCCGTTTATAAGTCACCTAATATGTATTTTTTTAGAAAATAACATTTAATTATTTCAAATTCAATATATATATATATATATATTAAAATATATAAAATTATTTTATTATTGTCTAAAATATTTTTTACACATTTTAGCTTTTATATAAATAATTTGTAAACAATGATATAAAAATCTATTTATATTTTAATATATATACATATATAAAGAGAATTTATCTCATTATTTTATTCTTAATGATTGCTTTAATAAATTATTTTAAATTTAAGTATATATTTTAAAACAACTAACAAGTGAGTAAAAGTTAACCTCTTAGATTAAAACTATTTTACTAAATATTTTAATTAAAAATATATTATAAAATTCTTTAACGAATATTTCTTAGCAGACTTAAACGGAATGGACTAAGTTATATATTTCAAAAATAACCCAGAGGAAATAAGCAGTAGGACCATAAAAGAATATCAACAATATGATTCTCTTGTAAAGGCAGAAAATCATGAGTTAAATTGTGATTTAAAAGAAATAATCGCAAACCTTCTTATAAAATTAGACATTGCTTTATAAAGTTCTCAGAAGATTATTTTAATAAAGGGTTTTATCAAAAACTTTTGAAGAACTCACAATTCAATGACAGTTAATAAAATTAGATTAACAGAGATCTAACACAAGAATTTATATTGTTTGATTATAACTATTGAGATTACGTTTAATTTTTAGCAACATATCAAATTTTATTATCTCTCATAGATACAAGTGTTCGTTTTATAAACCACTCCTAGTCTCTCCAAGCTAATCACCCGAATATTTTTTTTACTACAAAGTCATTTTTGGTTTCAAAATATTTGTTAAAGGTAGGATGCACATGTAACTATTATTATCTTATAGACGTGTATACAAATGAAACTAATTGTTACTATGCACAAGATTTACAAAATATTTTAAGAGCTTAAGAAAACTTAGAAAAATCTGTACGAAGAGTTTGAATGCTTGTGAGTGTTGATGATTATTTGGGTCTCTAATTTCAATATTTCAAAATTTCTTTTATTTATAGACTTGATGAGAATATAATTATTGTCTCTGAATAACTTTCTTTTTTCATATGTATATCTCCTACTAATGAGGTATTTGTTAAAACATTAAATGCATGTCATCAATTATGGATAAAACATTCTACTTATTTTCCCTTATAAGCGCTCTACAACTCTTGCGTCACTGGTCAAATTATCTTTTGTGTAATCAAGTATACTGTAATTTACTTCAGACATATCTTTTAATGAAATATATAATTTTACCATTTGACTTCTCTTTTTTCTTCAAAATATCTTATAAAAAATAAGAAATATTATGTGAAAAAAATCAATTGAGCAAAGCTTAATCATGATCATAAATACTATATAATTAGTGTTTGTTGGCTATTGTTTGATGGATCAAAGCAGATACGCAACATTGCTTCCGTCTGCCTGCCATAAGATGGAATCTTTAAAATTTAATATTTATTTGTATTTTCAGGATCCTGATTGGGGTTTGGAGAAAAAGAACAAAGGCTGATGAATTAAGCTATTCTAAAAAATTCATTAAACCCTCAAATCAATTGCTAAAAATGTTTTGACAAATAAATTATAAAATAATTTATAATCTAAATATAGTCTTAAATAATAAAATATTCTAAAATAATATTACATAACCACTTATATTCTTCACAAGCAGTATATTAAATAAAATAGAATATTATAAAATTTGAAATATATATATATATATATATATATTAAAAGTTTATACTTTTTATAAAATTATTTATTTTTTATTTCTTTAATTAATATAATTTGAATACATAATATATATATTTTGATAATGTAAACTTTTCATATTATTATTATTATTGAATCACATTATTATGCATTCAATTGCTTTTAAAGAAAGGAAAGCATATTTATAGATAATAATAAAGTAGTGCGGAAACAATATTGATACCTTGCAGCCAATTACCATTCGTTATCGAATTTAAATTGTTAGGGATGAGATTGGTTATGAAACTCCAGCATAATCCATACACAGATCTCCGCAACAATACTTGCATGGAAGTAATAAAAAAAGCACTGAAGCATCAAAAGCTTTAAATTCATGGAATTTTATTTATTCATAACTCCTTGAACTAGATGATCCACACACAAAGGACCGTCTATAAAGCTAGCAGGATACACCTGCGCACTATAAATATAGTATATAGCAATCTAGGATTTCTTAGAATGCTTATATGAGCTCTACAAAGCATATTAATTAATAATTGTTTAAGGTTTTAATAAGTGACAGAACAATTTATGAATCTATTATCAGCCCACAAACGATGGATACTTTTCTAGAGCATTGGATGGGAGAGATCCATGGGAAATGGATTGCCCAGAACATTATCCAAGTAATAGTGTGGATGGCTTGGATCCATCACCACAAATTGCATGTCCTCTGAAGGCTTCCAGTGCCGTTTCCTTTGATTAATAAACCAGTTGTTGATTTGCTTCTGATCCAGACCTGTAGACTCTGCAAGAGCCAACTTCTGTGATTCCTGTTATTCAATTAAAAATACCATGTAAATTATGAAATTTGTTCTCATTTTTTTTAAGGGATCTGTAAGTATTTATATTATTAAAACTTAAAAAGTACCAACAGCACACTTTAATTAGTCAAAATTCACAAGTCTCTTTAATTTGATAATGGGACTAACATTGAGTAAAACACAAATGAATTTCGACTAAGTGTTGAAAAGAGTATTGAAGAGGGAACTTTATTACAAAAAGTAGCGTTTAATTATTAATTTGGTCTCTACTTGTTTGCTTTTTATTATTTTGATTTTACATGTAAAAATCGTTAGTTTAAGTCCTAGACAAGCAAGTTCATTTCAGTCCAAATTCAATAGAAATAATTTCTAACTAGATTTTACTTACCTCCTAATCCAAATAATTTCTAACTAAATTTTACTTACCTCCTAATCGAAATCAAGGTTAGTCAAAGTCTCTTACCATGATAAAAAGAGGGTTAATACACAAAAAATTGTTGGTGTAAAACAGCAAGAAAGTTTCTATTGTGGAAGAGATTTTCCAGCAATTTAACAACCGCCACAAACATTTTGTCGTGATCAACGTCAGAAGACCAAATCGCATTAAATTTGCTCATTCAAGGACTAAAGCTTACAATTTTAACTATAAGGTCAAAACAGAAAAAATGTGGACAAGTATTGAAACCAAATTAATAATTAATAATTAAACCTAAAAGTAATCACTCCTATAAATTTAATTAGCTATTTATCAAAACATTAGGATAGGATTGAGTAATAGATTCAACATACGGATGGGTAAGGCCATTTGTAATGTCTGCTCCACCATTCAAGTAATTGTTGCCTTGCTTCTTTAGGTAGCTTTCCTTTCTTCCTCTTCTTCATGAATTCTTGCTTCAGACTGCCCAGGTATCCGCTGTACTTGCGCAAAAGCTGACCCTTTAATTCCCTGTCCTCTGCCAGGGGATCTATCATGTTGTGTAGATCAGCATCCTCTTCAGATGATCCATTCCTCTCAGCACCCTCATTGCAAGCTGATCATCATATGAATCAACTCAATTATGATAAGATTAGATACTAATAGTATAGTATACATTAATATAAGAGAAGGCTTGATTCAATATAGTAAGATTTATCATTAATATATATGGCATGAAATATGTAAAAAAGAAGCATATATGGCATGAAATATGTTGTGATATGATTGACAAATAATTATACTACTTAATCATGTATTAAAAAATGACATCTATTAAAAAAGGTAAGCTCCTCAATAGGATTTGAAAGCATTGGGCTGAAGATACTTATGTTCAACCAAAATAGAACAAATTAAAAAAATTGCAAGCAGTAAATAACAATCCAGTCAATTCTTAAATCAATATAAAAATCCGTGTCACTAAATTATTGTTAAAGAGAAATCTTGGTAGCACCAAGATGGATGGTTAATTTAATATTATATCTTATAATCTTAATATTTAGAAAATATAATATAATATAACCTACTAAGAATATTGTAGGAGAATTTAAAATGATATAAGAAAAGAATAACTACAAGTACAACTTGCAATCATTAGAAAATAATTGATTTCACACCATGAAAGTTTGCACTAGAATTGGTGCATAGGATAAAGAGCCGGGCGCCAATGTGAAACATTATTCCATGGACCAAAACTCAGATAATGGATGCTCCCTTTTTCTTCCGACACGACAAAGTTAGGGACGAAAAAGTATACTCCTCGTAAATGTATACTTCTCCAATTTGTAACTCATGAAGTGCTTTTACAAACAAAATAAATAAATAAATTATGAATCAATATACATACATAGACCCTAGTCAAACCTATATAGAGCTTATTCCTGTGCAGAAATTAAAACCAGGGGGAGCCAAAAGTTGTAACGAAGAAAAGATCCAGGTGTAAGAGTAGCTTATACCTCACAAAAGCAAAGGCTTCCAGAACTTTAATTAAGTAGAAAATGCATTGCCATTTTGTGGTAAAAAAAATTTAGTCTACAATAAAAATATCAAGGAACTAACAACATCAATAGAGTGATTTCCATATTAAACATATGCATAATAAATAAGTAGAGAGAAAAAATACTGAGGGAGATTTTTTTCTGGGTAGAATATACCAAGGGAGACATCCACCACCCTGAACAGTCTTTTTCGGCAGAACGACGCATTACACAAGATATACAAGGAGACTTCCATAATTGAAAAACCAACACATAAAGGGGAACAAGAACATAAAAATCTCGACACTATTAAATTAGTTTTCTCAACTCGAATTGAATCTTGTAAACAATTTACATCAATAAGTGGAAGGATAGTCACTTCATTTGGCCCATATATAGTTGGAACTTGGAAGTTAGAAAACAGTGATTCATTAAAACTTGGTCATGATTATGTCCAGAGCAACAGGAAATAAGCTTTTACTCATTTTCATTTATAGTCATCAACAGCAGTAAAGTTTGACTAATATTGATGATTGTCATTCAATTGTAGATTTCATTGAACAATCAGTACTGTGTAGATATAACAGTGTGTGCATCCATTTCCAGTTTAAGACATGCAAAGAAATTAGTACCGCAACAGTATGGTCATAATTCTAAGAACAAGTGTGACAAATGCATCCGCACTTGTAGAGACAAGAACCCTTTCTGAAAAAAGACAATTAATATGCATAGTCAAACTTTTGAAATTACACAAATATTCTATTAGCTAGAAACAAATAGGGCGACACAACTGAAAATTTTGGATTCATCATTGTTGTTAAGGACCAACCATCCTAACAGCTCTTAAACTCTTTTAAGACTAACCAAACCCTTTAAGAAAAGGCCCAATGGCTTGATACGAATTAAATGATGCACAGAGACACTCCTTGGTGTGTTCAATTTCTACTTTTAATTAGGAATTTGGGACAGGGAGGATCAAAATTCCGCTTACCACCGATCAATCGTAAAAGGTTCCCTTACCACAAGGACCTATTACCATAATAAATAATAACTTCATCATTTGGAATTTCGATACAGAGAGAAAACAAATGTAAAAGACAGGAAAGAAATTATTTTTTTCCTCTTTTGTTTGAATGGGGAAAAATAGAGAGAAAAGTAAGAAAAATGTAATCATGTTAAGTAACATTTAAAGCCTATTAACAACATACCAACATATAAAGTAAATATCCACTTTAATCCTTTAACTTCCCATCAACTTTAGATTAGTTCTTATACAAAAAGTCAATATAGAGTAAATAGCCCCCTTAAGTCCATAAACTATCAAAAAGTCATTCCGCTAGCCTTTCATAGTTTTAAGAGCTTTTAAAAAAGGGTTTTCTACATACATGGACTAATTTCCAGTTAACTGAAAGTTATAGGACTAAAATGGCTGCTACCCCAAAATTTAATTAGGATAAGGGTATTTGTCATTTGATTAATTTTCTCTCCCACCCCGTTTCTCTCCTAATGGTAGAAAATCTTTTCCACGAGTTCCACTCTCAATCTTTTTTATCCAATATGTTTTCTCACCATTCTCAACAGTGAAAAACATCTCGCCAAAGAGTTCTTTCAAGTTATCTTTTCCATTCCAAATGATACTAATAAGTTGAATTAAGTGGAGTCAATGATTTAGCAAATTCATTTACTGATCCATCATTAAAATGACAACGAAGAGAAAAATTCAGATCAAACTTGCTCCCTTCATTTTCTTTTTATCCAAGATAAAATACAAATTAAGAAATAAAGTTAATAACCATTTATTTTATATTAAAACTGTCTTGCCAACCATTATGTTTAAGAATTAAGACTAAAAATAAAAATGTTAGAAAGTATAACATTAATACTCCTATTACAAATACATCTCCCCCTCTCTACCAAAAATAATATATCTTCCCATAATTTTCATTAAAAGCCTAATATTAACCATTGCCCTTAGAATACAAAATTGATGTTAAAATTTTCACCCTCATCCACTGTTATAGATGTCTATATAGTAGTATTTAAAACTTAGTAGACACGGGTATAATTAAAATATACTGGATTTCTAAAATGATAGATAAATAAGAATAAAAGGCTTCCGCTAGTAATATATATATATATATATATATATATATATATATATATACACATATATATATACACATATATATATATAATTGCAAGAATTATAGTAGAATGTTTTTTACTAGTTCTAAAAATTCACTCAGGAAAATTTAAAAATTCTCCACTTATCCCCAAAGAGCTCCAGCTCTTTTCTGCCCACTTTTTAGTCTGCATATTACATTTCCAATGAGAGTATCTAGCCAACTCCCAACCCCGCAATTACCACTCCTGGGCACACTGCAGAAGAAACCCTAATTCCTAGATTATTTACCAGACCTAAATTTACCAGCAAGCTGCCTTCCACACTTTCATCCATCTTTGTGTTCATTTCAAGTATAATAATCTTTAACAATATAAAGGAAGCAAAACCAACCAAACCTGAGAATCCGGTAATGTTCGAATATTGGCGAAATAGATAGACAAGAATGTGACTAAAGTCTTATATTTCCCAAAAAAAAAAAAACAGCTGGATATATGTCAATATCATGCATACACGAAATGACTTATTAGCAAGATACCAAAACAGTTCATTCAATGCACTAACACCGAGAATAGGAAGCAGGTATGTACCATACCACCATCTACACTTTTACAGACAAAGCCACGCTTTGAATAAGGTCACCCATTGCTGGTATTTGAAACCCTCACATTCAAAGACTAGCCAACAGGATAATAAAATATATCGTTTAAAAGAGAGCGTAGAGCCCTATAATTCATAAAGATTTTTAAAGTTGAAAAGAAAAAGTGGTGCTTCATCAATTTTCAGCACCTTTCATCAATCCTAACAAAATCACACTCTTCCTTGAAACATAGGCATGCATGGCTAGTCAATTACTTAAACATCAAATACCAAGCAATTAACGTTGGTAGAAAAAAAAAAGGCTTTGACACAATTTTAGTTATTGTTTTCCAATTAGATTGGAAGTTTCATTTTGGAGATCCGGCATAATATTCCTTTAATGCAACTTTAATTCTCACAAGAGAATAACACGAATATAACACCCAAAAAATTGTTAGTTAAACCTTTACATTTTTAAATATGCAGAATACTTTGAGAAGATAGAGAGAGGAAGAGGGTCATCACCAAAGTCGGAGGAAGAAATTGTAAGATTTTTGAACTGGCACTCGATCCTTTGAAGGAAGAGCATGGCTTCCTTTAAGGGTTTTGAGAGTTCTTGCTCATACTTGGTGAGCATCTCACAGTAAGCCTCCATAAACTGATCCAAAGCTGGATCTTCACCTATGCAACTTGATCCAGCTGCTGCTGCTGCATCACCAGCCATTGTCGCGGCAGAAGCACATGCTTCTTCTAACCTTGCCACCACTTCCGGTGGGGCTCCAACCTGCAAAGGAACGTGTGAAAACTTAAAACCATGTATCACCCAAAAAAAAAAAAAAAAAACATGATATAATTATTTTCATGAAGCAAATAACTGTCTTTTATCACTTTTGCTTTAAAGGGTGGGTTCTTTTATTTGACTTCTTTGCCATATCAACATAGTGTTTAGTAGAAAGAAAACAAGAAAAAATAATCCACAGTTTCACAGTACACATGCCACACAACTCAGATCCGAACTTGCCAAAGAAAGCTAGTGTGCAGAAACTAATTAATATAATTAAGCATCGATCGTTTTCAACCACTGAGTCAAAATCTGTCTACCTTTTTAACACATAGGGGATGTTGGGGGTGTGCATATACACATCACACAAGAGGAGTTAAAATTAAGCTTTTTCTTCTTTTTCTTTTCTAACCTTCTGACAATTGACGTAAGCCGCCAAGAGACGGTGATAGTGAGGATGAGCCATGATCTTGGCCTTGACAGCAGAAGAGGAGGAGGAGGAGGAGGAACTTCCATTGTTGTTGTTGTTGCGGTGGTGGTGGTCACTCTCCATGAAATAGTATCCTAACCCAGTGTTGGTGTTATCATCATCAATGTTGTTGTTGTTGTGGAGCATGCTAGGAGTTCCAGAACTGTTACTGCAGTTGGGAATGAAGAGATAGTTTGTGTTTGCATTATTATTAGTATTATTACTAGGATTACTAGGATTTGTTGCATGATGGGAAGTTACCAAAGGCATCATCGTCATTGGGCATAGCCCACCACTGTTTTCTCCAAAAGCCAACAAATAAGAAGTGTCATTAGAGCTACTACTACCCTCCATGGCTTTTGCTTGTCAACAACATACACACTCACTGTCTTATCCTTTTTGCCTACTACTATCACCACCTTCTGTAGCTCACTACAATTGTAGAACACATTCACTAGCTAGCCTTAATTACAACAAACCAAACAAAAACAAACACTTCTCTATTTTATTTTATGAAATCTTAATGAAGATGTGTGTCTTTCAGGGCTCTCCCGGGTTTTATGGTAAAAGAGTATCAGGCTTTTTACAGAAAATCCTAAATAGTGATAGTGGTGGCTATAGTCAGTTACATGAAGTAAGTACTAATAGAGGGTTTGGTTTTCCCACTTGGCTTATCTAGCAAAGCCTGCAGAGGGTTTTTCTTTCCTTTGGAAAAATTAATCTTTCTTTCTTTCTTTCTACGCCACTGCTGCCAGCATTAATGAATGAATAATTCTAGTGGTTACACGGTTACACCTGTGGTGTGAGTGAGAAGACACAGAAGAGCGCACGCGGGGCACACCGAGAAAACGATGAGTTACTACTAGTAGCGAAGAAGAGAAGGGGGCGAGGTTTCACTGCTACAAACAAAGGCTTTTACCTTCCCAATGAAAACTCTACCTCCCTTTTCCTGCACTGCCACTGATACGCTGCCATTCCTGGCATAAAACAAAACACAATAGAGAGAGAGAGAGAAGGAACGATCAAATCGAGGAAGATAAACAAGTTACCTACTACTGACCATCAATGGAGAAAGCTGAGATAGATAGGTTCATGTTTACGTTTATGTTTATGGGGCACGGAATCAAAATCAACCCTTCCTTCCCTCTTTCTCTCTCTCTCTCTACACTTTGATGGCAATCCCTCCACTCATTTAATATTCTCACCCTATTTGTCCTCGATCTTCTCACCACAGTGATTAAAAAATTCTCAGTCCCATAAACAAGTATCAACATTTAACAGAATATTAAGGATATAATTTATCAAACCTAATTTATTCTTCTTGTTAGCTCCAAAATAGATGTATTTAGTGTTTTAATATTAGCGTTAATTACTACTACTAATACTAAAGTCAAATGAATACAGCATAGTAGTAATTTATTATTAATTCTTGCATGTGTTGAACTAAACATGAATATGTACTATATGATGATCTTACTTCTCTCTCTTCTTATGGTAGCATATAGTATACTAGTATGATCTAATTTAATACGAATAGTATAATTAACCATGGAAAGGCGCTCCGCAGGTGAGTAAATAAAGCTGGTAAAGTTTGTGGGACAGTCTGAACGTCTCTTCCTCTCAGCAATCCCTTTTTTCTCGATCTATTTAGTATTTACTGCAGCAAAGTTTATCTTTATATTTCATGAGACCATCTTTAATATAGTATTTTAGGAGAGTTTTTTAGCTGATTTGACATTTTTTTTTACTTTTTCTCTCTCTTAGAGTGCTTAAATTTAAGTTGAAATTCTTATATAAGAAACTGTATCTTATATGAGAACCCATCAAAATTCAATAAAAAATTCATATAAATTTCTAGCATTGGAGGTACCCTTCTTCCATAATATAATAATTAATAAAGGCCTAGAGTAGCATCACTTCCCGTAAAATACCGTAGTGAAAGCACCTCCATCAGGTTACTTACACATTGTCGCTTCCCATTGTCCCCCTCTCCCGGTTATACTCTTCATTTCATTTTTTTTCTTGAGACTGGTCAGAGTACACTTCAATTTGAAATATAATGTTTTCCGTTAAAAAGTACTACAACTATAAGAATTGATTTTCTAAAAAGCAAGTAAGGTATGATGTCATTTTAATAACAAATTATTAATTCAAGTGATATATATTTAATTTTTCTGTTACTGTTTCCTATAATTACTTTTACTTTTAACCTAAAGATAAATATTAATAAGTATCTTAAGAATATTAATTAAAAAATTTAAGTGAAAATACTTTTATTAAAAGATAAAAATTATATCAATCATAATTTTTTTGTTTTTATATGATTTACATAATAAATATTTTTAAAATTTTTTAACTAATATCTCAAAAATACAAATTAATAACATCCTTAACTTAAATATGATAACAGCTCGATAATGATATTAAATTGTGTCAGATTATAAATGTTTAATACTGTAACTTAGCTAGGTGTATACGCGTATGCTATCATTATCGAGCAAATTGTGTTGATTGATTGATACTTGAACGTACGCTTAGTTCTTGAAAGTTCTCTGATAAATTAATATATACTACTATTTGAGCTAGCAATAGCTTCATATGAGTGATAATAATGATATCACAATTAAATTGAATTTGCAGGGCAGGGAGCTACTAACTGTACTGTACTGGGCAGATCTAGGAATCTCCACAGACACAGTCGATCTCGCCGTGAATGAATGAACACTTCAGGCTGCTCCGCTGCTCAGATTTCTGTCTCTCTACCTATTTTTGCATCTTTATTCTTATTGTACCCACTAGCCACACTTCAAATCTCTCTAGTTTCAAGCCAAATAATTATAGTATTTTTTATAGGTTTAAACGTATTTTTATAAGCATATGATATACTAGTATTTTATAAATAATCAAGGATCTAGTACACTTAATTAAAAAGGATACGTAAGCTTTTACTATCATATTAGATTCTCATTGATAAAAAAAAATTACAAGTATAAAATTGCAAAACAAATAATAAAAGTTATTATGATAAAAGATCCCCAATTGTAATTATTTTTTAACAGTAAATAATTATTTTCCTTAATTTCCCGTTGACATTTTTAGAGCAATTTTTCAATGATTTTTAATTTTATCTTACATAGTATCTAATATACTGTTGTAATTATGTTATATTTAAGGACCTCAAAAAATTTACATGACAAATCAAAATTACATGTTGCTGATATATATTTAACAAAAAAA
>PYAF01002719.1:153556-180744 GCA_007407185.1 Glycine tomentella | reverse complement strand
AAAATAATACTGAGAATAAATATATATATATATATGTATTTTTTTTATCAAATATACAACTTTATTAGGATGCACTAATAACGTACGTGCAGATTTTTCATATGTATAATAGGAATATAATTAACTTTTATAATTATTATTTTAAAAGTTATATCTGTATTATTTTTTAATTAGTATATAATATAAAAATTTATATCAACTGTATATTAAAATTATATATTCTTTACATATGGAATTTTTTTACCTAAATTATATAACATTGTATTTTTTAAGGAAATATAAGATTAGTATAATGATGAATGAATAATGAAAAGGAAAGGATTGCAAGTTCAAGTCTCTGTTAATAAAAACTAATAATATTAACAACTATTATTTAACAAATAAAAAATATTATAAATTTTTCATTTCTGCTTGCCTGTATCTTTGTTTCTTTTTCTTCAACTAAAATTGCACCAATGTCATTGCCTCCCTTCTTTTTGAACAACAACAATTGCACAATGTAGTCACACGAATATAAATATATATATATATATATATATATATATATTCTAATTTTTAGGTAAATTTGCTTGCATTTGTTTTTCTTTATTCAATTGTTGAGTGCGATTTACATTATTGTTGTGTCAGTTTGCGACTGGCTATGCTAGCCTGCATTTTTGCCATAATTAAATATTATTTTTTTAACAAAAAAAAGTTCAAGTTTAACGTTTTTAATAAGTGAGTTAGATGAAGTCATAATTAAGTTCTTAATAGGTCTTTTTGACCTATTTCTACTCTTATAACGGGTGTAAGCTGATAATGATCAATCCGTGAATTTGATAAACCCAATTATATTTTAGCGAGTTGAATTAGATCATAAAAAAAATTGGAATTATTTTAGCTTTACCTATATATAATTGGTTAGATGTCGGCTTAATGGGTTTCAAACTTGATAAATCGACTCAATCCAATGTACATTTTATCTTACATATTATTCTAATTCTATCCATATGCTATATGTGTTATAACTCAAAGAAAGGATAGAAGCAAAATAAAATTGTGACAAATGGCCTTAACTAATTCTTATTGGATGCCTACATTCAAAAAGGAATGTGTACAACATAACAGATAGCCTAATACCAACAAAATGTTAAGTATAACAATAAAATTAATCTCTTCAACAACGATTGCCAATTGATATTCAGCTTACAATTGTTAAGTATAACAATAATATAAGTAGTTGATCAATGATTTATATTTCAACCCATTTATGATTTGTTATGTATATACACATAATATAAGTATTGTTAATTTATTTTTTTCACAACATTTGAGATTAATTATTTTATTTTATAAAACGAGTTACTCTTTTTTAGAGAATGAGTTACTTATTTTAGAGAACTTAGATGTTCCCGCTTTTAGAAGGAAAACATGAAACTTTAAATAAAACTCATTTTTCTGTCTATTGTTCTCTTTTTTTATAGGCTAAATTTTAATTTTAATTTTTTATAATTTTAAATTCATAATTTTAGTGTCGCTGTATCTAGATTTGAGACACTAGTGTCCCTAACATTACTTAATTCAATATATAATGAGTCGATCAGTCAAATTAACAAATGATACAATAATTACACATGAAATCTCCCCGATTTTTACGTTCTTTTTCCATGTTGAAAAAGAAATTAATGATAAGTAATGGAGACAGGCAAAGTGTGTCCACGAAAATGAAGGGAGAGGAAGAGAGTCCCCCGGAGGGGAAGGGGGGAACCCAATTGTGTGAAGTGTGAACGCTTTCACGAAGGTTTAAGTTGAGGGTAGAGACAAGTAATTTTAGAGTAATAATATATAACTATCATTTATTTTAAATATTTTTACTTTTTATATTTTTTCTATCACACTATAAATTTTATTATACTTATATTATCATCCTACTTTACCTCACCGTTCACAGTTCACAGTTCACACACATGACTGATGACTATGAGCCCCCTTGGCTTGACGAACAATCCAATCAGTGGGTCCTAAATCTCCCTGCACTAGATTTCGTACAGGATGGATAATGAATATTTTTCTTCATTTATTAACGTCACTTTTACTATTTTAATATTACAATTATATCACACAACACTAGATTTAATTATTTTCATTTTTTTTATATACATATACTAGTATATTTTAGAAAATAAATAAATAGCTTTTAATATTGGACAAAAAATATTGAATAATACATTAATAACTAATAGTACAAAAAAATTGTCAATAACCAACTGTTTAATAATAATAATAAGATGTAAATTTTACATTTTATTACTGTTGTTTTTACAGAGCTACTATATAATAGCTTATAAAAAAAAATAATAGATGTAAAAACTTGTGTTAATAAGAAAGATTTTACATGCTGACAAATTGGGGGAGATGAATGATGAAGTTCCCATATCTCTAGCATATATGTCTAGACGTACACTACAGGCAGAAGAAAAAAGGAAGCAGATAGAAGAGTATTGGTCAAAAACAAATAGACGGTCCATTTAGGGTTTGGCACATGGGACCTTAGGGGCATTGGTTGGTTACTGGTTAGGGTTTAGGGTTGTGAGTGAGTACATGTGGGAAGAGTACGCGAATCGGTCACAAGGCGTAATAAGAAAAAGCGACACAAAGTTGAGAGACGTCACTGGTGCGAGGTGAGATAGTGGGGGCATAGCCTTATAGCAGGGACAGCAACCCTAGGATAGGTTTCCTTTTATTTTATTTTTTTCTCCATTCTCATACTTTAGGTCACGTCCATCCACAGTTTGACGATTGACATAAAACAAATAATGTTTTTTTTAACTTTATTTAATTAAGTAAAAAATGAATAACAAGCCACTAGGTCGAAAATAAGCAAAAAAACAAGGGTGGTATAAAACAAATTTTCATTTATTTATTAAGTGATCAGATTCGGAACTACAAAAATGGTTATTAGGGCAAATCAGTTTTCACATGATAAGTAAAATTAACAATAATTAGTTTCTACTATTAATAATATAATCGTTTATAATTTAGTATAATAAAGACTAAAAATATCCATCGAAGAAAAAATAATTATTTTTTATGTAAAAAACACATACAAATAAAAAAGTTTTTCTCAGAACTTAAAGTTGAACCAAGAATAAGTACGCTGAAATGGATCATAATAATTGACTTCGTTTTTTCCTAAAAATGAAGAATGAGTTATTTGAGATATTAGATTTCGACGATTCAATTGTAATTTTAGAATTTTTTTTGTGTTAAATGTAATTTTAGAGTAACATAATTTAGTGAGGAAAGATAAAAATAACATTAACTTTTTTTAGTCTAACTCTAAAGACAACAATTTTAGAGTAATATTTGGTATAAAAGTTTATTAAAATCAAAATATGCAGTGTTTATATGTAAATTCAACTTTTAACAAAAGTCTTCATGAATTAGATTGTTGAAACCTGAATTAATTGAACGAGTGCTAAAAATTTCATTTTTTCATTATAAGTTGATTAAATTCAAGAAAAAACAAACGGTGCCTAGACATGTAAAAAAGGGGATTGAATTAATGGATTGGGATTGACCGGTTTAGAACTATACAATAAAAAATAAAATAAAAACAAGCCTAACTATTAGTATGAACAGGGTTATGGTGTATATTGTAAGTATGTCACGTGTTAGCTTTGTCACATAACTCTTTCATGTAATGTTACATGACAGAATATTTTGTCATTTTCACTTTTTAAAAAATTTTAAAATTTGATTTTTAGTTCCTTTAAAATTTCACCTTTTGATTTTAGCCCCTAAAAGATTATAATTCTTCAATTTTATTCCTAAAATGTAAATTTTTGTTTTTAATCCTTAATTTTATTTTCTTACTTTAATCTTTTTTAAAATCTTCAATCTCTTCTTCATTCACTTTCATCTCATCAATGTCATCATAGAGTATATTGTTTAAATCAATATTAATCATGTGATCCAAACATTGGTTACCCACTTGGACTCATCCATAATATCATAAACTTGCCTAACATGTAATCTACCTATACTGCAAGCCTACCTGGTAAAAAATTATCCTAAAAATGAAAGCGGATAAATTAGGGCTAGTTTGGCATAGTTTTTAGTTGTGAGTTTAAAAACAAATTAAAATGAAACACATCATTTTTTCTTTTTTAGTTCTTTTCTTATATGTTTTAAAATAAAATCATTTTCAAAGTTTCTTATCCTATTAACATTAGTTTAAGAGTGTATTTATGTGATAATGACAATAATAATGATGGTAATGATGCTAGCGATGACAACAATGGTGTCATTGAAGATAATGGTAATTAATAATAGTGGTGTGATAATGGTGATGATGTCAGGGATAGTGGTGATGACAATGTTAGTGCTAGTGGTGTCAATGTTAGTAATGATGTGATGATGATTGTGGTGATAGTAGCAATGTCGATGTTGGTGATATTGTTGGTGTCAACAATGGTAGTGATGATGGGGTGATAGTGTAGATCGATAGGATGACGGTGAAAGCACTGGTGGTGTCAATGGCGACGCGAAGAGTCATTGTCAAGGTAATGTGTTTTTTTAAACTAAAAATCTAATTCACAAATTCTTTTTTCTTAATTTTGAAATTGAATTCAAAATCATTTCAATTTTTTTTTTCAAATGACTTTTGTTTTGAAAATTGCATTTAAAAACCAAAATTTGCAACCACCACAAATAGGGTCTTAGAGAGTAGATATTCTCAAAAATTACTAAATACAAAAAAACACAATTAATGACTAAGAACTAGGATTTAAAATTTCAGAAAATAAAATAAAAAAATTAAATTTTTATAGGGACTCAAATCGAATGGTCAAAATGTTTTAGTGATTAAAAACCAAATTAAAATTTTTCTAAAGACTAAAAATGACACAAAAATTATTAGCATATGGTACATTACAAGACTAACACATGATACTTTTTGGTGATGTCAAAAATTAAAATTTTAGAAAATAAAATCAAAATTTAAAATTTTATAAGGACTAAAATTGAATGGTCAAAATGTTTTAGTGACTAAAAATCAAATTAAAAAATTTCTAAAGATTAAAAATGACACAAAAAATATTACCATATTATATATTACAAGGTTAACACATGATACTTTTCGATGATGTCAGGTGACACCTTCATGTGATGACATGTGATATAATATGAGATTGCCTTGTGACACATATGTCATGTGGTTGTCATATAGTGTGATGATGTACATTTTTATTTGATACATCAAACAATTAATGAATTTAATTTAAAATAATAGGTTAAAAATGTCGACAAAAAATTAATAAAAGATCAAAATTTGTCAATTTTTT
Source organism: Glycine tomentella (assembly GCA_007407185.1). Classification (NCBI taxonomy): domain Eukaryota; kingdom Viridiplantae; phylum Streptophyta; class Magnoliopsida; order Fabales; family Fabaceae; genus Glycine; species Glycine tomentella. The sequence continues at coordinate 175,420 of PYAF01002719.1, read as the reverse complement.
TAATAGAGACTAAAAATTAAAATTTGAAGAATTGAGAGATTAAAATTTCATTTAACCTTTTAATTTATTTTAGACAAATGATTTATTACCAAAGACAAATATTTAGTATTTTTATTTTTAAACTAAATGATATATTTCTTGTGAATCTTTATCTTCCCATAAGATCTAGATAAATAATAAGTATATAGAATTGGGGATTGATACACATGTTAATTAAGATTTTTGATTCCCTAATAAGATCTGGTGATTGACACTTGTAGAGATATTTTGAAATGTTATTGAAGAGTTAATAATTTTATTTTTTTGCTGCAAGAGTCGAGAATCTTAATTATGATGATTATAAAAAAATAGTAATATATATATATATAATATTTTATTTTAATTCATAGGAATAAAAAATAAGTATGAGCGGATTTATACCTTGTTATATACATAGCTATGAAACAAGTTGTTAATTTTTTACAACAATTTATAAAATGTAAAAAAAGAAGTAGAAAGTGAAGAAAGATAAATATATAATAAAATTAATTATAAAAGTTATTGTGCGTATATTATTACTGTTATATATTAGCTGCACACGCTTTCTTTGTTCATTCACACAACCCTTTCCCGTTCCATCGTCTCTCCATGCTATTGGTGGCTTCATTGGCTTCTGCTTTTGCCAACAGCGACAGTTCGCAGCATTTTCTTAATTTCATTGTTTGTCTTCCCTTCTACGATGGGTTATGTTAGCTTTTATTCTTAGGTTCAACAAAATGCCATAGAATGAGTAGAAGTTTTACGATGTCAACCTTTCATGATCTCTTCATTTTCTTTTAAATGCGAAGAAACCTTTCCATGCAGTCCATTCCATTGTTTCTTTTTTCTCTTTCTTCTTTATTTTCTTCTGTCATCTAAACAAAGTGAAGTCGTCACACTCCATTCCTTTTCTTCTCTTATTTTCATTTCAAAAAAACCAAAGATAGGACTAATATGCTACTTACGTAAGAAGGTGTGCATCATTAATAATGCATAAAGAAGGGAAAATAGACGGTAATTTTTGCTGCTTTGTCATAATTTTTTATGAAATTTTATTGTTCTTCTATAAAACAAATGAACGATAAATTAATACAAACACACTAAAATTTAATTTCAGTCATGTTTATTAGAAAATCTCGTGTAATTATTATATATGAGGCCCGTGCGTGACACGGTTAAATTACTCTGCTTTGCACCACAAGGAAAATGACATTTACTAAACTTTTCTTTATAGGCATTTATCAATCAACAACTATTACATAGTATATACTTCTGAACGTAACAGCCAAAAGATGGTTACTAACACTGTCATAAGAGGCTTTAAGGAGACAGGCAGCTTTTATGGGTGGTGTTAACTCAGAGCTATAGTTTAAATATATATGACAATAGCTAGAGATCAACATCGAAGCATAATTTGGTGATATTATTTGATTGATATTACCATCCCAAAGTTGTCATTAGTGTTTACTTTTTATCCCAGTAGATATATCATTGGCTTTCCTTTCCACTTTGTAAACGGTTGTGGTTGATTGAAAAAAGTGAAAGTTTATATTCAAGCTCAACTAAAATTAACTTTTTACTTGTGGCAAATGGAATTAGAGATCGTAAAAGGATCAATAACAATACGAAAGGCGTCCTGTTTAAGCATGTTGTGTTGCTATTCCAAATAGGGGTTATGTACTTTCATTTGAAGGTTTCATTTCATATTCAAATGTCCTATCCTATATAATTTATATTAAGCAAAAGTGTGGAGGGTTCAAAAAATTATATGCGCCAAACAATTGCCTTTTTCCTCGTTTAGATATAACATATACTATTAATTAACAACATAATTTATCTAAGATTAGTTTGATAGGAGAATAAATTAGGAGAAATGAGTTGTGGGTCCAAGCCACCTTTGCAAATGCACATTATCTGTACACCACACAAGATGAGGAGAGAAGCCCCCACATGTCAGTACCTTCCTCCACCCATGTTGACTATCTTCATATAGTTAATTTAATTTCACACAGTCAGATGGCACCTTTTTTTATATACAATGATGGTACTCAGATTTGAACCTAGAATATCATACATACTAAACATTCACCACTAGACCAACCCAGTGATTCCCAGATGGCACCTTACTACTAGTTGAAAAGTTGGTGGGATACATAATTGATGTTTCTTCACTGGTGTTTGGCTCACAATTTTCCAACATAAAATCAAATCTTGCCTTTTCTCATAAGCATATCTAGCTTTTCCGTCAAATGGAATGGCTCTAATAGTAATAGTGTGCCTTTTGGGTCTTCTTCTCTTCAAGATCTTTTGAGCTTTTAAGATATTTTTTTAGTCTTAATTCTCTGGTTTATTAGGGAAAAAAATTCTGATTAAAAATTATTTTGTCAAAACATTTAACCCAGACAATATTCAAATAATTCAATCTTAATTTAAGCACATTAACCATTTGTATTCAATTTCTTATTTTTTTTTAGATTGTAAGACTAGATAGTGGTTATTACACATTGTTCCCGATACATGCATATTGAGCTTTGTTCCTATTGAAATGTTACTTCTGTCTAGATGGAATGAAAGAACACGCTGAGGATTTTATTGCCAATATTGGAATCAGAATTGTGGGTGAGCTTGTGGATGGTTTTCATAATTATTTCCATATAGAATAATCCTTTATTGTCGTATGGCTGCAACATTTTTATTTTTCCAGTTTTAAACATTTTATTCTCTTGTGTCTGGTTCGCGTCATGTCATGCCTCTGGGAATGAAATTGGAGAATTCTGTGAAGGAGCAACAATACATAGCACTCACTAGTTAATATTTGGGGCCCAAGCATTATCAATGGACCAAGATTGAAGTGGGCTACTGCCGCTAGCGATGGTGTTAGTTGGTAATTCTGAATGCTTAGTGAGGAATATGTATGTGTATTAGACCCAAAAATTAACTGGATTGTCAATTATTAATAATCAATAATATGATAAATCAGATAATAAATGATTGATTGATTGAATCTTTAGCTTGTACTAGAAAACAGTTTTTTATTAATGTAAATATAATTTTAAAATATAAAATAAATAAACTTTTTAATAAAATATATAATTAATACAAATAAATAAATGAAAAATACAAATATTTTAAATTTAGGGAAGGAATTTAGTAGTATAAATTATTAAGATTTAACACAGGAAAATCTGAAAACAAAAATATTACAATTAACTAAAGGTAAGATTTGAGGAAAATATAATAAAATTTGCCTTTAAAAAAAGATTTGAGGAAAAAAAGTGTAATAGAAAATCTAAAAAAAAAATTTTTTTGAAAACAATTAATAAGTTTAAGATTTCAAAAAATATAGAAATAAATGATATATTGTTACGAAACCACCCGTCATAAAAAATGTATAGCATAAAATCTCACATCGAAAAATAAGAATTCCAATTTATAGCACGAGTTGATTGTATATTTATAGACATAGTTTAGTTCAATTATAATTTTTTTTTTATTTTGTTTTCACTAATTTATAAATTAAATTGTACAAAAGTGGATCATTGTAAGTAAGTTGCAACTATTATATTATAAATTTGCTATTGTATTAGGATTATTTTTTTATTCAATAGATATTTGTTTTGAACATTTTAATAATAGAATCAAAATTATAGTTAATTATGATTTTAAATCCCAATTATTTTGAAAAATCAAGTAAAATATAAAATTATACTAATTCTCAGTATGAAAGAAATAAAATTAAAATAATTCTAATTTCAACGGCCATATATCCTATTGAACACCAAAGAATCTAATTCTCCTTATGTACATTTTTCTTTAGGGTTTCCTTGGAATCAGATAAGGGGAAAATGAGAATGAGTGATTTAAAATATATCTATACATCATACTTAATGATGAGGTTTCTTCCCTTTCCTTTCAGCAAAAATGAGAAGAAAAAAATGAAATTTTTTCATTCGCTATTGCTTTTCCTAAAATCTCCTATCAATAAAAAATATATATGCTCTTTCTTTACTGGTGGCTAAAATACATGTTCTTTCGCTTCCCCTTATTTAAGGGGTATGCTCACTGAGCCCAAGCAAATGTATGCCGCAGCTTCGTAATTGGTAGCACATATTCAAAAACTGACGTGTGACTTAGGGCTATCCTGCATTTCAGTGAAGTGTTCAATATATTATCAAGTTCAATCACTAGGACCAGCCAGAAAGAGGATACACACCACAATCATCATAACATGAAATAGGTCCAAAGCTAAGCCATCCAACTGGTCCTAAAGCAAATACATGGTAAACTTTGAGCAACAAAAGAAAATGTCCCCCCAACATTAGGGGGGTTCCTATCTGTTTTTGTAAATAACAGTACCTCACGTCTAGAAGCCCCTAATAAAACTGGATCCCTTCCATGCAACATTTAGCCAGCAATGACTAATCGCATGAAGCAGCAATTTGCTAAAATTTCTGTATGACAACTGAATTTGCCAGTCCTGCCTGCTCTATAGTCTGAGTTTCATCAGCTAGAATCTTTGGGGGGAAACCCATCAACTGAAGTTGATAATTCTGCCGACCCCCAGGTCTAGATGCATCAATAAAGGCACGAATGTCGCTGATTGTGTGGTGGTAATTAAAATGTGATATCAAGCGGGTTCCGTCAGCCAACCTGAGTTGTATTGAGGTTGATGGCAATGATTGATCAACTACCAGGCCAGCAGATGGAGTTGGTACTGTGTTGGGAGGTGTTGAGGCAGCAGGAGGGTCAGGAGCCATTGATGTAGAGCTGCTTCCAAGAGTTCTTCCCACTCCCTGAAATGCAACATGCTGCTTTTCGGGTTCCTGTACGCATGAAAAAATGCACTTATAATTTACACATTGGACATGTATGATTTCAGATATAAGTAATTATGCACAAATGACCTGGATTGCATTTCAAAATGCAAAACATCAAAAGCTCCAAAACTAATAAACGATGCTACCTAAGACCTTGTTTAGATATACTTCTTCATAAGCACTTACAGGAGAAGAAAATAAGAAGATAAAATGTATTGAGCTTCTCCATAAACTTAAATCAACTTATGCAAGTTAAATTTTAGCTTATGCAAAAAGCTCAAATCATTTTTCCTTCATTTTTCTTTTTCTGTAAGTGCTTATACAAAAGTTTATCCAAACAAGGTCTCATCCTGCTTTAATAGTAAAATTGAACAGAGACAAACCAAATAACTCAAACAGAAACTCACACGATAGTCCTCATTCCTCCTTATGAGGTTAACATTAACAGATGACCTCCTATCTTCAGGCTCAAGCTCTTTGGGACACTCAGATTTTTTTATGCTCTGCATTAAAAAAATAGAAAATATCATTAAGCACAATGGAATCATTTTACATATCAAATAAGAAAGTAATAGTAGCCCAAACACATTTCTGGGGAAGCATTCTTACATGGTCTCGAAAATAGATTATGAAACCAACTCACAAAACACTTATATAACAAAATATGCTGGATTTCAGAAAAGGATTTAAATAAAAAGTGAAGTTATAAGTGAAAGTTAAGATGTTCCATTAATTTCTGAACAACATTTACCAAATGCAAAATCTCTATCCTCTCTAATATCAGCATTTTCCTTTTCAGGAAGGCAACCTCATTAGTTCCAAATTATTTTACCCTCAAATCCACTAATGGAATCAGAATTTTAAATACCATCACCTCTAAAAATGAGGCATTTTCAGGATCGTCCAAACTCCTCAATGGTCCATCATTTACAGTGAAACCATTACTCCAGAAAACAATGTTATGAACAACAGCCTCAGGTTGCTGATTATTAGTAGATCGTGTAGTTTCCCCTGAGAGTAACCTGCCAGTTCCAGTAAAGCTAGTTGACCTTGGAGGCTCCTGAAGCTGATCAAGAGGCCTTTCAACAGCCCCAAGTTGCCTAGCTTGATTGAAAATTTCATCCACATCATTTCCCTTTGAAGGATCCTGGACAAGCATTCCACTGGAGAATGGAGATATAATGTACAATGGTTAAATACTCCGTAGAAAATAATCAAACCATAAAACTAACTGAACATAGACTTGTGCATCCATAATCTTTAGAAAAATTAGAAATACCAGAAATTTTTTAATATCAAAATGTCAAACACTTTCAATCAAGGTAGTCAAAAGTGATATTTCACTGGGTATAAGGTGCTTGAGGTTCTAGAAAAGTAGAGCATTGAAGTGAAGCATATGGCTGTGTAGGGAAATTTTGAAGAGGATGAAGTGGAGTAGTTTGGAATTGGATGGAGGGAAAGGTACCACCCTATTGTTTGTAATTTTTAATGAGGTAATGGTGGGGAGCCCCTTTCCATTTTTGGACGTAAAAAACCTGAATGGAGAAGATTACAAACTTATCTTCTAGAAATAACCTACTTGTAGCAAAAAGGTTAAGGTGTTGGGTTAAAATTGTATATGACTATTTAAAATATTAGTGTTCCATTCAAAACCCTCTAAATTGGAGAGTACGGAAATTTTAAGAGTTTGACTGGCAAGGAATAGTTTGGGTTCCCATCCTTAACCATTCCACCAAATTAACTTAAAAAGTAAAAACTCTTTAAAATGGGTTGAGTATCTTTTTTCATTCTGCTCCATCCATCCAAACACAACTTAAAAGTGAAAATACTAAATAAAAATATCATAACACAAGTCGTTATGGTCTTCAAAGCCTATCAAAATACAGAAGCATTGCTATTAAATCTAAGAAGAAAAAGAGAGTGCTTGTTGGGGTTTCAAAAGCCCAACACCTATACCAGAAAAAAAAAAAAGAAAAAGAAACAACCTAAATTTAAGCAAAATAGCTTCAAAGTAAAAGTTCAAAACCTTTCATAAAAAGCATGAATTTATTGATTTTATTGCTTTTAATGCCTAAGATAAGTTTTCAATTGCTTTCAATCCTTCAACCCAAAAATGAGTTTGACAAAAATCTAAAAGCACATTGCATAAGTATGAAATCTAAACACTAATTTCTGTTTGAGAAAGCTTTTTTCTGTAATATCAAGCAGAATGCCAATAAATGTGGCAGGAAAATGCGCCCACCAATCAACCCAGGCAAGAACAACCGGGAAGAAAAGGTAGTCAATCAACACACACAAAAAAATCACAGTCTACAATAATAAGAAGATAAACAAAACAATAACAACACCAAAACATATAATTTAGATGACAAAATGAAACATACCAGCACGAATTTGTAACTCTCATTTCAAATATACATAAACCATGCTAGAACTTTAAATAATTGGGGGAAAAAAACTGTTCCAAAAATCAAACTTAGTTCTTTGAGTGGTGGTACGCCTGCACCAGCATTATTTAAGTAAACTCCAATAATCCATACAGTAACAATCGGCAAGGCAAAATATTATACAACACATCTTATGCATACAAATTGATATGAAGAAGTTGAAAACTAGAAGTTGCTAAAACGTGGAGTTCACGACATCGATAAAGCGTGTTTTAGTTTCGTTTCGAATTTTGTGGTTTTGCATGAGGATTAGGCTGGATTAGTGTTGAAGCATCACATAGAAAGTAAGAATTGAATTGGATTGGGGGAAAGAAGAGAACCTCTTTTCGCCGCCGGTGTAGTACTCCTGAGGGCCATCGGAGTCGCTGTCGGAATCGGCGGAGGGACGGTTCAGATCGGAGAGGGTGCGAATTCTGCCGGCTCGGCTGCTCGACGCCTTCTTATTGTCCCGTGACGCCATGTCGAATAAGATTTCACAAAACGCAACACAGAGAGAGGAGAGAACTGAGAGAGAGAGAGAGAAAAGGCACACTACTCACTATAATACTCTGGTGTCGCTTTAAGAATAAGGCGTTTGGATCCTCTCCTGCAGCAATCCTGACTTTACATTTATATCCAACGGTTAACTTAAAATCAAGTCACTAAATAATTAAAATTCATTATTATAATTAATTTGAACCTTGGGATTAATCTAACGGGTCACAAATTAAAATCTGAATTCCAATTTTCAACTTAAATTTAAGGAATATAATTGATATTTTAAATTATTACTTTTTATAAAGAAAGATTCAAAGAAGATTAAAATAGAAAACCAATCCAATTTGAACAGACTATTTTAGATTGAATTGAATTTTAATTTTAAATTAAATATATTAGATAAAAATTAAGAAAAATAAAATTATGAGATCACATATTTTGCCCACAAAAAAGAAAGTATTTGATCCAATATTCTTTCTCTCTCTCTTCCAAATGATCAAAACCAATCCATAAACATTCTTAATAAAATAATGAAAAATATATTTTTATTATCTTTACTTTCAATAAATATGATTAAGGCCCCTATATTTTCACATTGATCTATTTTTTTTAATATAGATGATTTTATTAAATAAAAAAGTCTGAAGCCTGAGATCCTGGAGTAATTGGGAAGGAACTTCCTCAATCCAATAAATGAGTCAAACTGACAACACTATTCGCTAATCTAGGTGAATAACAAATTTTCAGGCGCAGTGAAAGTTTAATTTATTTCTAAAACTTTAAAATGAGAAACACTATACATTGCAAATGAACTACTGCATGAAACGCACGAATGCTTACTTGGACCAATGTGCTTTTTTAAAATAAAAAATAAATTAAAAGAAAATTGAAAACATGAGAATATGTTTTCTCATATATAACCGTTCGTGTGATATCACGAAATACTATTTCATACGAAATAGTATTTTATCTTTAAAAATTATGTGAATTTAGTTTTTCCAAACTTTTTTAAAAAAATTCCTAGAATTGAGAGATTGAATTCATACAATTTTTCAAGTTTGAGAACCAAATTTATCTATAAAAAAATATAGAAACTTTAACCACGTTTAATCAAAAGAATAGAACTAAAACAGATTTTTTTTAAAAAAAATTAGACTTAATTAATGTTTTAGTCCCTAAAATTAGAAGTTGTATTTTTAAGTATTTGACAAACAAAAATACCACAAAAATCCAACAAATAATCACAAGGTCAGATTTCTACAAGCCACTTCGTTTTCTTTCACTTTTGTCTACCCTGTTAGTTGTGCAAATGAATGCTCTTACTACACAAAGACATTGTCTCCCTTTTCTCGATGAAAACGAAAGCGTTAATAAGACACATCAAATGTGTGAAACCCACCACGTGATCAAGATGTTATGTTCAAATGTCCCACTGCAAGCCTCAACTTCTACTACAATGCTAAACGATGACAAACAACCCTGTTTCTTCAATTTATTGTTCTATCTATTTTGTATAATAATAAAATTTAAAAAAATCCAACTCACTCCACTTAAAACGCATGAAACAACTGACTAGAATTCCATTTGTCATGTCATCAATGTATTTAACACCGTCTTAATAAAAGGAACAAAAATACAATTTTTAAATTTCAAGAACTAAAAAATACACAACTTCCAATTTCAGGGACTAAAACAGTATTAAACCAAAAATTTACATGCCGATTTTTGTCATTCATTTAAATATTATAATGGAAAATACTAGCGAAGAAATTAAAAAATTTATAATAGAATGCAAAATTAGTGATTTTAGAGTTATAACTTAATTGCCAAAATCGAGCTGTATGGTTTTCGGCTTTTCCAAAGACAATTAGCTCAATTGAAGTACACTACAATGTAATTCTTTTTACAATAACAATGCATAACAGTTAGAATTTAATTTCTCTATTTTGTTAGTATAAAAAAATTAAATTATTAATCAATAAAGAATTATCATTATTACGACTTTCAAAATAATTATTATATTTTGTAATTAAATAATTGTATAGAAACCCTTTTCTGTATTAATTAATGCATATAAAAGACAGTAAAAAGTTTGCACTGTCAAACAAGGTGTCTGTAAAAGGGGATATAGCTGTTAGTTAAGTAATGTATATTGGATCTGTTTGAATATTAACTTCTCTAATAACACTTCTAGAAAAGAAAAGTAAGAAGAAAAAAATGAAATAAATTTCTCCATAAACTAAAATAAGTCTTCTATTAACTAATTTATAGATGTCAAATCAATTTTTAGATAAGTTATATTGGTGTACTTCTAAAAATTAACTAATGAGAGTTTATTTTTACTTATGAAAAAAAAATTCATCTTATTTTCTTCTTCATATTTTCTTCTTCCAAAAGTGTTTCTAGAGAAGTTTATCCAAACATGTCCATAAATTGTAATAAATTTTCTAATATTCTAATTAGATTTCTAGAGTAAAAAAAAAAAATAGGTGTTAGTCGCTTAGAATCCTATTCCTGCGGCGGGAAAAGCTTGCGAACTTCCTGTTTGCGGCAGCACTACGCAGCGCCTCCTGTCGACTCGTGGCGCATTCTATATATTCTTGCAAAGGTGGAAGCTGTGCCTTTTCGCCTTCTTTAGGAACTTGCCCTCGAATTATCTGTCCATCCATCCATTAATACAGCTTATAAATAAATAAAAATACTAGTACTATTTTAAGCTGTGCATCACTTTATATAATTAAAATTCATAGTAAATAAATATTTTAAATATATAAATTATATTTTGACCTTACAGTGAACAATTTAAATTGTAAGATAAAATTGTTTTTAAATATTAATAATTCCTTTATAGATGAACATAAGAAAAAGAGGGTGAGTTAAAAGAGATAAACAGTTAAGATCAATTATGTACATAAAGATAAGAAAAATGATAGTTTAAAATAGTTGAGAGAAAAAAAAACTGACTAATTATGAAGGTAACGTGAAATGCACAATAAAAGAGAGATAAAACAAGAACTTTAAAATGTCTAATTAAAAGCATTAAGAAAGTGAGAACTCTAGCCTCTAAATTGTGTATTCTAAATTTTTTATTTGTAATGAATAAAACCTGCACAAAAAGCGTGGATCTTCCCGCCAATGGGATTACCTAATTTTAGTTTTTTTTAATGAATATTGAGAGTAGATATCCCTGAACACTAAGACTGGAAATTGAAAAATAAAAAATATTTTTACCTTTGACGCCCACGATCGTTCGGCTTGCTGACAAACATCTCTAATATCTCTTCCAGACATACTGAAATAATAAGAACAGATGAACATGAAAGGACTGACAAAATAGAGCAAAACTTCTTTTAAGGCAGTGCAAAACAATTTAGAAGTGACTGTAACTTAACCGGAGCATTATGAGGTTAGGAAAAGCCTAATGAATGGTTACGTAATTTCAATGATTAAAGAATGTGTCATGGTGAAAGTCAAAATAAGAGGTCAATAGATCTATATACTTTCTTCATGTTCTACCTTCTTCCTTTCACTACCCACCAATTTGTAACCGATAACTAAGATGCGGAACTCAAAAGTTAGCCCAACTTACTCTTCTGTAACTCTTGCAAGTTCATCTAGTTCCGGTTTGGACAGGTGTTTTGCATATTTGGATGCAATTTCTTGACGATTCCAATGATCAGGTAAGCCAAAGGTGATCATACTATCAAACCGACTACACGCAAAAGGAGAAAAAACATTTAGGATGTGATTCCTGTATGATTGACCGTAAAATTTGCAAGGTATAAAGCAATTTGCATTCAAGCTCACCTGATTAATGCAGGATCGAGGTCTTCCTTTCTATTTGTGGCAGCAATGACAACTACTTTCTTATCCTGCTCAAAGCCATCTATCTGCAAATTTTGATCCATCCGTCAGTCATATTACATAAAAAAGTAAACTTTCAGACTGTTTGATTTAGTTTGGGTGAGTTATTGATAAATAACAAAGATTTATTCTAGATTTAAGAGTTATCAAGCTTTACTGTCATAATACGAAAGTAAGTTCACCCATTACTTGGATCCAGTAAAAATAAAATATCAATATTATAAAAAACTAATCCAAACAACCACCAATACTTGACCCACTAGATGGTATCGGTTACTAAAGCAATCAACACTACGGAGCTCTCTTAAAAATCAAATCATAAACTAATCTTGAAGAATACATATGATGCTAAATAAGAACTCGCAAGCTGAAAATAAGTCTTCATAAGCTCTTCACTGTAAAATAAAACTTCTAAAACTCTAGCACACAATCATTTTCTATAGACAAAAGGTATATAACACGCCATTCTGTGTATCTTAAAGCAGTAACCAACAAGATTAACCTGTCGCAATAAGACTGACAATATTCTACGTGTAGCTTCATGCATTTCATTGTCACGAGCAGCAGCAAAAGAATCAATCTGTATCCCACAAAAGAAAGAACACAAACAATATGTAAGTTTTATGGAAAATCAATAAGAGCCTTAAGAGGCACATAGCAACTCCTTATCAACATTTCTCATTTTGTTACCTCATCCAGAAATATAATAGCACCATTAGGAAGAGTGTTTGCCAGCGAAAACACTTTCCCCAAAAGACGTTCACTTTTCCCATAGAACTCAGACATTATTGCCTCAAGTGGAACATATAGCAAAGGGACACCCTGCCAAATCAAGTTCATCAGTTTCAGATCACTGCATATTTGAGTGCAATATACAAAATTCTACTTACTTGATTTACCCAACATAATGTATACTATATTGCAGACATGCAAGAACCAATTAATTATATTAAACCAAACTCAAAACCATAAGCGTTGTTATTCAAGTTAGCATACAAAGGTACAAAATTGCCATTTATGAGGCCATATTGAATTTACACCAGAGCTCAGAAACAACACCCGACCCACCCCCCAAAAAGAAAACAACAAAGATGGAGGTATGAGATTTGATCAATCTCCTTTCCCTTACCCAAAATGTTAGCTGGCAAGCCAGCTCTTTCACTGTGCCCCAAAAAATTAAGGGTATTTAAAAAGTCTATTTCAATTATGAAAAGATAATTGTCCCAGTCACCCACTCACCAGTTCCTCCCTCTTGCAAGCACAGACGCAAATTGTAAAGGCAATTGCAAATAGTAAAGTGATAAATTCCCCCCATCCAAAGTCTTTTTGAAGCAACAAGACTTCATCACATGTATTCACTATTCAGGGTGACCAACTGACCACAATAACATTCTTAAAGCATAGCTCTGGAAGATATAAAGTCAAACATTTCTGTCATGCCAAGAGTTTAACACAGAAAATCACAATCTGAAAGCATACAGAACAGCCACACAAACTAAACTATGTAGAACAAAAACATATCCACACACACAGAATAAGGATATATGGTAATACTATTATACTAATCACCAATTAGTCAATACATGCAGCAATTTTCCCCATGAAAAAACACAAGATCCTACTTCCCGGCAAGTGACAGCTAAACAACCAATTTATTGACATGCAAGTGGAACATATCCAGTGTACCCCACTTTACATCATACATAACCTCCTTGAATGTTGCTTCAAGAATAGCTATAATGTGTGTGTGTTTTTTTTCATTGGTAGAGAATAGTGCAGGATATTCAGATACCAATTCAAAAATAAAGCAAAGAGGAAAACTAAAACATTTAAAAGCCACATACCGCTTGATTGGCAATAACACGAGCACAGGAAGTTTTCCCTGTACCTGAAACCATAAAATTGTACCATTCAAACATCATATATAATGTCAATAATGAAAATAAAGGTTTGTACTGTTGGCGCCTAGTAACTTCATATTAAATTGAAATTCCAATTTCAAAGAGAATCAGTACAACAGAACTTTCTTGTTAAAACAGTGGCTATGAAATAACAGTAGCTCAAACTTTGGAGATCATAGGTACATTTGATATGCCAAAAGTGCACATAAAGGAAATGAATGTTTGAATATATGAAAATATCTTAAAAGTATCTTAGATTATCCTTCAGAATTAGTTTTTTTTATTCCCCATTATCTCTTAGGATTGGTTGTCATATTTTCTTATGATTTATTATCCAAATTAATTAGGATTATGATTAGTCTAGAGTTGTGCAGAGTGCAGACACATTTTCTCCACATATTTCCATATTCTATTGAGTGTGGTGGTGTGCTACAGTCAGTTTCCAGCCACTCTCAACAACATCTGACTTGCAAAGCCCTGCTTATACCCAATCTGCACTTGGTTCGTTGTCTTTGGGTCTCATGGACCCTTGTTTGAGGTTTCTATGGCTGTTTGGCACTATTCCTCTCTCCTCTTGTTGACCCATGAACTCCTCTGCACAAACCTGCCCTCTTCGGTATGAATCATACTTTATAGGAACAAAGAAATTGGCTTAGCTTTGCGATTTTGCCAAAGATATGAGCCTGGCACCACAGCTTTCCCAGAAGTGTCAGCTGGCCCCATGACAGTCGTAGAGATTCTACATTTTAGTTTTTTTCGTAAATGGTTTATTTTTAACAAGTTTAAATCTCAGTAAGCTTTAACTTTAGAAATGAAAATATCTTGTCATATTTTAGAATGGAATAATTTCCCTCTTTTCCATTATTTCTTATGATTGATTATCATATATTTCCTTATCTTGTGATTTGTTTCCCTAAATAATTAGGATTATGATTAACAAACAGCTAGTGCTCTAGATTTTAAGAACACACATCAATACATTGTAATACATTTCATTAAGTAAAGTCTATTTTCTCTCAACCTCCTCCCCTTCTATGCCTAAAACCTCATAATTTCATCAATAACTACACATTGTATTTATGTCCAATCCAACTCATGTACAAAGAGATATATAAATAGTAAGATGATAATTAAATTAACTGAAAAATTAAAGTTTCCTAATTGTACCCCACTTCATAACAATTAAAGAAGCTGGGTGGTAATTTTAAAGCTAAACTAATAATATTTTCAAGAGAGATGTTTTTGAATGAAATCCTGATATTTTTTTAATCTATTACATATGATTGGTATAAAAGTTGCATAATCTTCGACATGATCAGACAAGTGTGCCATTTATGCAATAATTAGTGCCTTATTCAATAATGGAAAATGTTCTTTAAAAAAATTAGGAAAAATATGTTCCTTCAATGTAGATGTTTCACATTCTTGTTTGCAAGGAAAGAATTTGTTCTTAATACCAAGTTATCAACAGCTGGTGGTTTTTTCTAAAGTTCAAACTTGGAGAAAATGGTTTTCGATTCACCAAAAAACACACAAAAAATAGTATTCCTTACGAGAAATAATCCTTCGTGGACAGAATTTCTCCCTTTCAATTTATGTCTTGTGAAAAAGTTAAGGTTTTTTATAATAGAATGAAAAAAAAAAAACAGAAAATAGAAAATCTATTCCAAACTAAGCCTAAATGCATCACATTATTATACACAAAATGTATAAAAGAGCCTAAATGACACACCTGGTGGACCTTCAAATAGCACAGCTCGAGGTCTGTTTGACTCAAACTTATGACGAGTCCCTCGAGCAATATCATCATATACTTCAGGACTATGCAAAGCCAATAGTATTGTATCTTCTATTACTCTACAAAATACAACAAAAATAAAGATTTAAGTAAATTTACTTTCATGCACAATGATAAATGAAAGCTGTATACACATGTTAATAGATGATACTAGGTGTTATAACTTGGAAGTATATATTATACAAAAGGGAAAAGCAATTAAAAAACATACTGTTACAACGCTCTAATGAGATATAGAGACCACACAAAACATATATGGTTAACCAATTTGGTTGGAATGACTGACAAACCTCTCATTCCCTTCAAATACTAGAATCTAATCACGTCAAGGATCATATCAAGCAATATAATTTTCAGAAGAGATTAGATAACATGAATTACATGTCTATTTTGGTTTTGCCAACTTGCTACTGAGGTGTCAAAACATAAAATTGAAAATCTTGAGGGAAAAAAACAATATTTGCTTTCAAAATTAGATAGAACGTTCAGCTAGTAAGAAAATACAGGCCGGATTTCCAGATTTACATACCGTTTTTGATGTTCATAACCAGCAATGTTGTCCCATGATATCTCACCATCATTTGATACACCTACGGGTTCATCAAGTCCATAAATTCTCACTCCCATACCCTCAAGATCAGAAATAGATTTATCTACAGATGGCACCTTTTCAGTTTCTTCCCTTGGTTTTCTTTCCAGGGTGTTTCTTTGTCCCAACTTGTTACCAGCTAATTGTAAAACAGAGACGAAGGCATCAAGCTCTTCAGGACTCAAGTCCCCTTGCTTAATGAATTCGATTTCCTGCAATATTGAGATTTTCCTGATGAGGAATTACCCTTTTTTTTCAATGCACAAAGGAACAACAATGTGGAGATCAAATTAAGAAAATTAAAAAAAATTAAAGACTTACAGCTTTATCTGAACCAATGAGAGAATGAAATATGAGTATACATAGATCTCTATCGTCTGCAATTATATCTGTTGAAGACAGATTGTTCCCTTGAATGTGTTTTTGTTTTGATGGATGAGTAAGGGTAAGTTGCCAAGCAACTGTGCTGTGTACAGGTCACAAGAAACACCGAGGATTTTAACTAAATTGAGTGCATCACTATCTAAAGGATAAAAATTCAATGTACAATAAGCCATAAACATGCCTGCTAAGTGCTAATATTCCCTAAATTACGGAAATTGAGAATGAAGTACCTGTCCCAAGCTCGTAATAACATGTCTGAACCACCACCATGGCCTTCAGCCTTTGTTCCAAGATGTGCAGTAAGATTTGCGATAAGTTGCGAAACTTCACAATCAGGAGGAATTTGAAACTTAATACTGACCTATAATTGTAATTCCAGCATCAGATATAGTTTGACTTTCAATGTTAGTGAAGAAAAGGAGAGGTTGAAGTTGAACCTTTTGGCCTTTAACGGCAACAGTGAAGCGAGGATAAGAGCCATAACGAATTCCTCTACTTCTAAGCAACTCCTCAATTCGCTCACGTTCCTTCTTAGCACTTTCTTGGACATCCACAGCACCGTTATCCGCATATGCAGCTCCAACCAATCCCGTTCCAAATGTACCAGCTAAAACAACCGGAAGCAACGAATAATCCTCGCGCAAAACTCTGGAACTCGAAGCAGAGGAAGAGGTAGACCAAGCAGACGCAAATTCTACACACGAAAATGAATCACGAAGCATTCACAACAGAAATTCAATTTTAGAAAGAAAATGAACCGAAGTGGAACATGGAAATTGAAAGAAAGAGGAACGTACTGGGAAAGGAAGAAGGAGGTGAGGAGCGAGAAGCTAGGGTTTGGAAAGAGGAAAATGAACGCCAATGCCAACGCCACGTTCGAGCTGACCTGGCCAAACGCTCCATTGTAGTGTGATGATACTGCACTGTGTTTCGTTCTCTCTAAGTCGGTCAGGATTCACAGCGTCACTCGCCGTTAAGTCTCCCTTCGTTCTCCAGCTTTCCCGCTTTATATAGAAAGAGCATAGAAGAGAACGCCTAACTTACGGCAACACTCAACAAGACCGACCCAACGAACCCTCATAATGGGCTCAAAATTGACCTGGGTCAAATATTTTTTTTTTTTTGTGCATCAGTAAATTTTTTGTTACTAATTTGTGAATCATACAGCAATATTTTTATATTCTTATAATTACTTAAATAACTTTTTGTGGTTATTTTTATTTCAGTTCTCTTAAAATAGATTTAATTGTTTAAATATGATTGATTTAAAATAGATGTCGATATTTAATGATTGATTTGCCTTTATCAAGATTGTTTATGATTAATGTGAGAAAAATAATATATTTTTATTTACATTCCTATTATATTATTTTCAATTTCCAACATCAAAGAGTTATTATTGTTAACTGATTGCGTAACTAACAAAATTTAAGATATTTCCTAAATAATAATAACTACTAAAATATATATCTTTTACTAGAAGAAGGATTTATATGGACGGTTTTTAAAGTTCAATTCCTCTTGTGCATTCAACAAATCTAATTTGGTTCAAATCTATCTATCTTTCTCTTCCCATATTCCATAGCAGATTAGATTCTACACTTGATGGTAGACACTCCTTATGAAAACAAAAGAAAAATAATAAAGTAATGGTAAGAGAAGATAAATAAATAAAAATATTAAAGTCAGCTTAATGGTGAAAAAGTTTGAACTTTGAATAATTTGCATGAAGTCTAACAGAAAAATATATATTAAAGTAATTGTTTTAAGTTGTTGAACTGATTTCGAGTCAAAAATTAATTTTAAATAATTTTTCACACATTTAATTTTATTTTAGAGAAGAATTTAGAATTAATTTTGTCTCATAATTGATTCAGAACTAAAATAATTTTAAATAATTTTTGCATTGAATAAAAAAATTATATTAAATTTTACTTTAAAATTAAGTCTAGCCAAAATCATTCAAACATCATATTACTCTTAAATCAATTCTATCAAGTTCATCAACACACGTTAAGATTTAAACCTCATTTTACCTTTTCGAATAAATAAAAAACAGCATAGACACAATATCATGCATATATTATAAGAACTTAACTTATTTTAACCATTATAATTTGTTTAAATATTACTTGTATGTGTTATAATCTTTTTATTTTTTTACTTTTCAATTTTATAACTGTAGCAGTAAAATATATTTTTTAGGAGGAAAACTTCAAAAAAATTCAATGCAGGAAAAGAAAAGGAGAAGTATAAATTGTATAAAAAGTTGATACCTGCCTAAATCTTAAACATTGTTATTATACATAAAATTATAAAAATTATACATGATGTTTTGAATTAAATCTTAAATCTCAAATAAAATATTAATTAATATATATTATAGATTGTCATACAATTTAAAATTTTCATTTTTATAATATTTATTATAAAATTTTAGTTTAAATAATTTAATTAGAAATATTAAAAATATATTAAAATAAATAAACTCTCTAATGATTAACAAACCATAAATCAAAACTAATATTTGAATATTTTTAAGTATTTAGTAGGTTGATAAGGCCCTCGTTTATAGGACCTCTATTGGGCCTAGTATTGCAAGGTCCATGCAGATAACAAGAAAAACTGCACATTTCATCGATTGCTTCTGCCTATTCCTATCTGGCTATAACTTAGAACAGTGATAGAAACTCAACCATGAAATACTATAATTTTCAAAAGAAAAATAAAAACTCTTTAATCTACAAACTCGTATTGAAAACTTACTTAAACGAAAACATTGACTGAAAAAAGGACGAAGAAAGAAATCTATACCTCCAAGACTAAATAAATTACACGAGTATACTTGTCCAATCCAATATCCAATGAACTACAAACTAAACATGTATGCCCACGTGTGTTTGATGCTCCTACTTATGTGATAAATACGCTTATATTAAACTACGAGTTTATTTTAAATAATAAAAAGATTGCGATTTCATCTTTCAAAACTTTGGAAAAACCGTATATAGGTTTTGTGATTTCATGAATTCAAATTAGTTTGATAAATTTGTGTTCCAGTTAAATGTAGGAAAATAAAAATAGTTAAGTAATTGGCTGGTGAAATTGTGAACTCTTTCCATTCAAAAATCGGCAGAAGGAAATTGAGTTGTTTAAGACTTTGACTATTTAAGATTCAATGAAACATGGATAAGAGCGGTTCGATTTAATTTACAGTATTAATTGAATATGTAGCCAAACAAGGGAAAAGTTAATTCAACAAAGATAAGATGCTTTCTCGTGATTTTAATTTTTTTTTTTTCAAACAGCATGGAAATAAGTATCTTCTTGTTAGAAAAAAACAACGAGGTATTTTCTAAACAAGTAACACTTTCCTATATTACACATCAACAGTGCGATAAAAAGAAGATAAGTGAGTAAGTTTTATCTTATCAAAGTGATTAATTGGTGAAAGTCATTTAATGTTACATTTAATACCTAACAAACACTTCTCTTTGATGAAGACAAAGGATGAAGAAAGGTGTCATAAAACCCGTAATAACTATCTTCAATGGATGCTTAGAGCCAAGAGAAGACTTTTGATGAACTTATTATCTTGTATTAAAACGTTATCTTCTCTTCCTCTAAGTGTAAAACTTTGAGTGAAACACCAAAACTTACATAAAACTTGTACATTTGTCTGAATGACCATAAAACAATTTGTGAATTTTACCTTAACCTTTTCTTATTGGAAAGGTTGAAGCCTTAGGAGACCGTGTTCAAAGAATAACTAGTGTTTTGCTTGGAGAAATAAATTAAAAAAATACTCAATTGTTAAGTTTGAAGAGACCTGTTGAAAGGAATACTTGTCATCCGGTTTTGGTTAGTAAAATCTTAGTGGTAAAACCAAGGATTAGACGTTATCTCAAGTTGGAGATGAGTAAGTATAAAAACTTGTGTTTTGATTTCTTTATCTATCTCATCTTGTGTTTTAAGACTATGTTTTCTTTAAAATGTATTTGTTTTTTTATAAGTAGTAAACGCTGTGTTTAAAAGAGATAAAACCTTGTGTTTTCATTAAGTTTGTTTCTATTGTCTATTTGATTAGATGATAGACTCTGCAAAAATATATTAAAACATTTTATTAAAAAAATAAAGCTCTTAAAACATAATTCAATCCTTCGTCACGCATTTTCCTGTCATTTGTAACTACTGATGGTACAAATAATTCACTTATCTCTAACGATAAGGTATAGATATTCCACTTATCTCTAATAATGATAAGGTATAGATATTCAACTTATCTCTAATAATAAAATCAAACATACCATAAATATCAAATCAACTTATATAAGATATGTTATTGCCTTGAACATTTGAGTTCTTTTAGTTGACATCCTACCATTTTGAACCACAAAGAACTACCATTGGAGAACCAATTTATTTCTAATACACCTCAAGGTGTGTGTTCACCATCTTCTGGGCATGCAAAGAAGAAACAACGAATAAGAGATG
The DNA here is from genome assembly GCA_007407185.1 of Glycine tomentella. NCBI lineage: Eukaryota > Viridiplantae > Streptophyta > Magnoliopsida > Fabales > Fabaceae > Glycine > Glycine tomentella. The sequence continues at coordinate 154,631 of PYAF01002719.1, read as the reverse complement.
ACATAACATATCTTATTTGGCATTTTCTCTCTGGATGTGGTGAAAATACTTATTAACCATTTCTTCTTGTACACACATTTTGGTACCTAATTAGTCTAACTCTTAGAATTTGTTCTTAAGACCTAATTCAACTTCCACAAAATCAACTTATCTTATAAGATAAGGACTGTTCAAGTTTTATGAACTCTATTTAAACCATATTTTTGACAATGTGAGACTAAATCACCATCTTTGAACTACAGTTAAGGTAACCCCCAAAGAGGTTGCAAGTAGGTGGGTTAGGAATAATTGTAATCAAGCAGCTTTCCAACACTAACTGCCCTAACTAACTCCACTGTACCCACAATGCTAAGAATGCAGTCCCTCCTAAAAGTCAATCTTCTCTTGAGACAATGACCGTACTGCCACAGTTGTGGAAAAAAATTGTCGGAATGCCACGAGAGAGAAACTAAATACCAAACTGTCACGCGGCATAATTCGCTGGACCCTCTAGCGAATTATGCGCGCTGATGTGGTGTCAGGATAGTGGCCACGTAATTCGCTGGGCAGGGTAGCGAATTACGTGGTCAATGCGTCAGACTGCATACTGACAGAGCAGGACACGTGGCAGTACCCCCTTAATTCGCTGGGGGCCATAGCGAATTATGCCACGAAATTCGTTGCCCCCCTAGCGAATTACGTGGCAGTTGATGCAGAATTTATGACGTGGCCATAATTCGCTTGGGGCCCCAGCGAATTATGCCACGTAAACCCTATTTTAAACGTTGGTCCCCTCTTCTAAATTTTTTTTACTTTCACTCTTCCCTCTCCATTCTTCCTCCCTCATTTTTTCTACTACTGCGTTTTTTTTACTCTCTATCCATCCTTCAATTTTTTTTCCTACATTCTTCATCCATCATTTGGTTCTTGTTGTTACAAGTAAGTTGTGTTTTTATATTATTTTATTTATTATTTATTTTGTTGTTATATTTTTATTAATATATAGATGTTAGGGTTGAAACATTAGGATAGAGGATATGTTGTTTTAGGATAGATGATGGTTTTTGTTTGATGATATTTGACCATTATATGTAGC
>PYAF01002719.1:113983-153456 GCA_007407185.1 Glycine tomentella | reverse complement strand
TGTTAATATTTATTAAGTATTTTATATGTGGTGTTTTATGATTTTGAATGTAAATATTTATTCTTGTAGGTAGATATTTATTGTTTCATTTTTTTATTTAAATATTGTTGTACAAATTTTGTTAAGTTAATTTATATAACTATTTAACTTATTTTATAACTATCTAAGCTATTTTTCAAATATTTAAGTTATTATTTTTTAACATATTAAATATTTAAGCTGTATTTTAAATTTGAAAATAAATATAATTTTTAAATATTTATTATTTTACCTTTTTATGAAAATATAGGTTTTAGGATTATATACGATGGATCAGCATGATACGGCAGCATCGGCAGCGACTGAGGCTGGATCGAGTGTTATTGACCCGTGGCCAGCTGTACGCACGCTGTTGACGTTACAGCCTAGACACGTTTCCACAATTGTGTGAAATTCTCAGGAAGATCCGACAGCGCGCGATCGTGTGTTAAACGTGCGACATGCTGCTACACACGATCATACAGCCATACCCGAGGACATTCATCCTTGGCTGGTGCAGGCTGGTTTTTACCACGTTGCGCGTTTGCGCAACCACGAGGTATCCGTCGTTTTGAACAGTTCATACGGCGTTTTTATCACATTGTGTTTACCGTATAATGTTATATTTCAGATTGATCACCACCTTGTTTCGGCATTGGTTGAGCGATGGCGTCCTGTGACAAGGACGTTCCACATGAGTATGGGTGAGGTGACGATCACCTTAAAGGATGTACACCATCTGTTGGGTCTGCCGACAGATGGTGAGGTGGTCTTAGGAACCCACGGACGACATAATTACAGGGAGATAGTCGATGACCTTTTAGGGGTTCAGCCGACTAGAGATCGTGATTTACAAGGAGCATTGTTGGGGCTGCACTTTTTACGAGACCAATTCGGTGACTATGCTGCACACGCTGGCACTGAAGTTGGACGTGTCAGGTACACTCGCGCACTGATTTTGCGCATCTTAGGCGGGACGTTGTTCATCGACACCGCTTCGAGCTTCGTGTCGGCTCGTTATTTGCTGTTTCTAGACGATTTCGAGCGCACTGGTTCTTTCAGTTGGGGATCAGCTGTGCTTGCGTCGCTGTATAGGGAGTTGAGCCGGGCTACCCGTGCGGCCCGGCGTGATATGGGTGGATGTGCCCTTTTGTTACAGCTGTGGGCATGGACCAGGTTCCCTAGTATCTCGCCTGACCTCCCGACCATTCAGGATCAGAATCAGCTTCAGATGGAGATTTATGGCCATAGGTACTGCAATTTCAGGGTTATACTTAATTGGTAGTCGATTTAATTATGATAAATGTGTTGTTAATGCTTTGTTGTCATAGGTTTAACGTGTATACTACGCGTCAGGCCAGATTCAGTCACATACACAGATATCGTCATTATATGGATGTCATGCGTAGGAGAGAAATTCGTTGGAGGCCGTATGATATTGCAGCCATAGCTCATCCGGTGGATGAAAAGATGGCTAGACGCTGGTTGGACGTTGCCCCGTTAATTTGTTTTGAGCTCGTCGTATACCAGCAGCCTGATCGTGTTCTGCGGCAATTTGGGTTTGACCAGCATATCCCAGATGAGCCGATTGACTGTAGCGAGTTGTTGACGACCACTGTCACCAGCAAGTCAGAGGTGGACTGGAGGCATCGTCTTGAGTTTTACATCGCCCAATGGGCGAACAGAGATGGCCTCATCTTGCAGAATCTGACTCCGATGAGGCGAGATGGTTATTTGTCCGTGAACAGTGAGTACATGCAGTGGTACTTCTCTGTCACACGTCGATGAATGACTCGGAGAGCTGCGTGCAATGCACATGTGGTAAGTATTTTATTTAAATGCGTATGACCTAATTTTTGTGTTATTATTATACATGGAAACTAATGTTTTATATGCAGTCTGATCGTGCTGAGATCATTGTGCACATGACATCGCCTGAGTCACAGGCCCAGGATGTTTTCGATATGAGACAGTTGTATGACGAGGTTGTTCGTCTACTTGCTGCCTGTGATGACCTGGACAGGCTTGTTGATCCTGGGGATGTTGCAGCTCTGCATGTCGATCGTCAGACTCAGGCACCGCCACAGGTTGTTCGTGCTAATCGGCGGGCCCGTCATGAGGGGTTGCCCCTTCACCATGCCACACCGCCTGTTGCTGATTCACCCATCATTGTGCCACCTTTACCGCCTCGCCCTGCAGGTACTTATGTCGCACCTGGATACCCAGCAGGCCCAACACAGCAGTACCTCTGGCCCCCACATATGCATACAGGATTGTCCAGCAGTGCACCGTCTCAGTACCCCCCGTGGTTTTCTATGTCTCAGATGCCGCAACAGGGGTATGGTTTCCCAGTGTATCCGATGTATGCAGGTGGTCCTAGCTCCCACGGCCCATCGCCATCCTCAGATGTTTATCATCCTGCGCAGTCGACTTCTGAGTCCGGCCTGATATTTGCGACGCCCGTTGCAGCCTCTACACATCAGATGCAGTCCGAAGCAGGCTGCAGTGGATATAGTCCTATTTCGGAGTTTCTAGCGACGGCAATTCGCAGTGATGATGAGGAAGATGAGGAGCCTGCCCAGCTTATTAGAAGAAACCCGGATAGGGGTGCTCGGCGTAGATGTCATCTTTCCCCTTATGAGCATGACATTCGACGATGCCGTGGATATCATGGTGACGGTCTAGATGACCAGTGACGCTGCTTTTGTGTTGGTTCAGACTTATTTGTGATTTCTATTTTCGTACACTTTTTTTTAATGGATATTTGTGGTGTGTTTTTATTGTTGGATATTTTATGGTTTTATGACATGCTTTATATTTCATGTTTATGGAACGATGCTGGACATTTAACGGTTATTATTCGTGTTAGACATTTGTTGTTTTTTAAATCATTCCATAGTTGATGGGTGACATATGAACAATTTCTTGCAAATCCGAAATTACATAACATTTCAAAAACATTAACTTGCAAAATAAACTACAATCCGAGTGATGTTATTCGAAGCTTAAAAAGTAACATACATTTTCTACATACAAATCAATTAGGCTGGTTGCGTGAAGGACAATTTCGCTTGTTGTGACCGACAACCCTACAATACCCACATTTTGTGAGGATGCTGGTTCCTTCTCGCGAATCCATTTCGTTACGGATACGTGTTGACTTAGGCCGTCCTCTGCTGCGTCTTAGTGCAACATCAGGGATGATCGGTGGTTGCCCAGTGGGTGGTATGAAGTCTTCATTTCCAATGGGAAACCACGACGCTGAATACACTTGCGACTGATACGCAACACTGAAAATAGGGTCTATATATTGGTTGACATCGACATGTATAGACCGACAAGCTGCAACCACGTGGCTACATGGGAACCTGAATGCTGTGAACTGACCACACTGACATTTTCTTTCGGATAAGGACACCCACCATTTCTTCCCTGACTGATGATTGCGGATGTTGTACGATTCTTGAACCTCAAATCTTGTTTGCATTGCATCATAGGATGTTACTGAATGTGTTGCGGATCTGTCTATCCTAGTCAAATATTTTTGCCATGGTACTTTTGCGAATTGGTTACCTCTTTCCACCTCTTCAACGGCCTCCTGACGGTGACGCAAAAAATATGCCGCTAGTCTTGCGTATGTGAATCGGACAAGTGACGTGATAGGAAGGTTTCTCGCGCCTTTAAGAACCTTGTTGAAAACCTCAGATATATTTGTTGTCATATGACCAAACCTTCGTCCCTCCTCATCATAAGCTAAACTCCATTTTTCCTTTGGGATTCTATCAATCCACGCAGCTATTTCAGGACTTGCTTCTTTAAATTGGTCTAAGCCGACATCAAAATCAAATCGGGAAGCTGTGTAACCTACATATACAAACACCAAGTAAATACCATGCGATAATGTGCGTATGGATGACATGCATGTAAATAACGTTCCTTACCTAACTTCATCAATTGTTTCTTCAACATCATATTCTTGAACCTGTGATTGAAGTTGCTCGCCAAATGCCGAATGCAAAAAACATGGTATGCCCTGGGTGGTTGCCATCCGAGTTGTTCGTTGTTCACCGCCGCCAGAATGCCGGCATGTCGATCGGAAATTAGACATATTCCATTTTTCTGCGTGACATGAATACGGAGTAGTGCCAAAAACCACGACCAATTGTCGATATTCTCTGCGTAGACAATCGCAAATGCAATTGGCAGGATGTAATTGTTGGCATCAACTGATGTTGCAATCAACAACGTTCCACGATATTTCCCATACAAATGGGTACCGTCGATGCTGATAATGGGCTTACAAAAGTTAAAACCATGACAACACTGCTTGAATGTCCAAAACACCCTCTTAAATACCCTTACACTGTCATCGAGTTCACCTTCGACAAAATGATCCATTGTTTCCAACTTATAGGCAGACTCATGAGCAAAATTGACCATGTAACCCAACCACCTAGGCAGGAACGCGTACGACTCATCCCAATCCCCAAATACCTTCACAATAGCCTTTTGCTTTGCTTTCCATGCCTTCCTGTATGAAATGTGAAAACCCAGCATGGTCGAAATCCTTTCCTGAATTAACCCAAGTTTAACACTGGGGTCTTCACGAATCATTTCTGTATTTTATCAAACAATAACATGTTACTTACATAAACAACAAAAAAACATTAAGGAATTAAAAAAAAATTGACTTACCAAGGATCAGCGAACATATGAAATTAGAGTCAAGTTGCTTGTGGTCTTGAGACAGATTATAACCAACACACGTGTGTTGGTTGTTCCATATGCCTACAATCCACTCTGTGTCATCCTTTTTTTGGTATGCCCTCATCCTCCACACAAAACCCTCGTGATGATTCTCACAAACCATTATAAGCCTTTTCGTATCACTTTTTGCAACTACGGTTGTGCGATGGTCAACCATGCAATAGTGCTTTATTGCCATTTGCACATCCAACTTGCTTCGAAACACTTGACCCTTATATAACTCCTGACCCATCTCCCAATTAGGTACTTGCGCTTCTTCCATGTCATGTACATCCTCATCTGGTTGGGACCAATTAATATTCGTGTAATGCCTAACGTTAGACCAAAATGACACATTGGCCTCTGCGGAATAATCACACATTAAACACATTCATATGTTAAACTGGCAAACAATTTAACACTACTAATACTAATAAGCACACAGTTTTGCATTCATACCTACAACCGGAAGCGGACCTTGCATTCCGACAATGCCCGGAGAAGGCATAGCAAATTCACGATCGAAATCATCGTCTACATCCATATCTGATGAGTCAGTATCTGGAACAACATTTTCATCAACCTCTTCTTCGGAACTCTCCATCGGCATATCTGGCTCCTCACCAGCTACAGTGTCTACATGTTCTTCCTCGAAATCTTGTGTCGGTTGCGTTGCTGGAGGTGGTGACATTGATACATTTGTTTCTTCCGAATTCAACATTGGTTCTACGTTAAGGTCAATCGAACCAACGTTTCGTACAACATTACGACTACTTGACTGTCCACCGAAATACACTTCAGCATACAACTCTATAAATCTTGGATCTCCTCCTACGGATACGCATGCATCTGTAACTAACGATAGATCGTCATCATCTACAACATCCACACCTACCCATTGCACCAGGTTGCCGGAGGCACATCGAGCACTCAATCGAGATACACATTGACCCCGTTGTAATCTCAGCTTCTTATATATGATTTTCATCAAATCATCATAGGTGCAACAAGGAGGCATACGAAACATTTTACTTTCTCCTTCAAATATTTGACCATTTGGTCCAATATATTTTCTCCCATTATAGTATACAATGGTAATCAAACCATTTGTACCACTACTCATGTTGCAAAAGCTTTCAAAAATATCAACACCGTAAAAAATTCTCTCAAACTGCTTCATGGAACAACAACGGTGCGAGATGGCTTAAATAGGGGGGTTGCAGAAGTAATTCGCTGGGTGGGGCAACAAATTATGACACGTAATTCGCTAGGGGGGGCAGCGAATTACGTGGCATAATTCGCTATGGCCCCCAGCGAATTAAGGGGGTACTGCCACGTGTCCTGCTCTGTCAGTGTGCAGTCTGACGCATTGACCACGTAATTCGCTACCCTGCCCAGCGAATTACGTGGCCACTATCCTGACGCCACATCAGCGCGCATAATTCGCTAGAGGGTCCAGCGAATTATGCCGCGTGGCAGTTTGGTATTTAGTTTCTCTCTCGTGGCATTCCGGCAATTTTTTTCCACAACTGTGGCAGTACGGTCATTGTCTCATCTTCTCTTCAAGGTTGAACGCAGCCAACTGATAACAGAGATTTCAGGTTACTGTTTCCCCCAAAATCTACTTGTGCAGTAGCTCATCTCTTGTGGAGTAATACATTTTTTCTGATTAAAAAAAAAAAAACAATTTTCAACCTAATTAGCATTCAGTTCTGGTAACATATATATATGTCTTTCGTAATTTGAGAGTAAAATTACAACCAGCACCGTGGGATCTATAAAAATATTTTTGCGGTTAAGGATGAAAGTGAGGGACAAACAAATAAAATATAAAGCATGTCCTATTATACTATTACAAAGACATATATGTTACCAAAATAAATAAAATATCCAATATTATACAAACCAACAAAACTCAATAATACCTCTTCTATCGCATTCAAAAGCTGAGAATGAAATTAGAACCGTTAGTATCCTAGAATTCTCATTTCATCGAGTCTGAATAGTGAAAATACTTAATTTGAAAACTTTTACTTTTTTTCTTTCACCGGAAGCATTTTCAGAAAATTACCCTACTTGAATGCCGGGTTCCATTTTAGCAGCAACAACTTTTTTCTTAATGAAAATCGTTAACAAGGGGTGATCTCTCTTAATCAAGCACCAATGTTTAATTTTACTTTTAAGAATGAAGTACTATTTTACTCCCAAATTAGCCAATATGATGGAAGGAAGTTTGATTCGGTATTAAATCAAAGTTTTAGATATCTTTTGTTTATATAAAAAAAAGTATTTTTTTTCTTCTTCCTTTTTAGGTTAAGGTACTGTTCCAGGCTTCCAGCAACGACGTGAAAGTCACCTAAACACCTAACTATCCCACTTATGCCATACCATGAATGACAGCAAAGAAGCAGAAGTGGTTGCTGACAAAACTGTAAAGAGCATTCATTTCTCTCAACAATCAATAACTATGCCCTTTAGTAAAAGCTTTCTGATGTCTCAACAGAACTACATTAAAAAATCTTTCCCAACAAACACCTCACTTTCCTTGCGATCCACATAACCTATAAAATTCGAATTTAAAAAAATTTGAAATTACATTTTTCAAAATTAACTTAACTCTTTCTCCTAATCAAACAGAAAGACAAACCATCATCGACATTTGAACATACACCATACACCTCGGACGCAATTCGTCATAAATTTTTATTCTGTACTCCTGCAGTTCTTCCTAACGATCTTATGATGTAAAACATTAACATAAAAGAAGCAAAGGAAAAATTAAGAGCAGCAAAAAGGTCCACATGGAAAGTCCGAACCGAACTTAAATAATAACAACATAATATTAAACAATAAATACATTCTGATAAAGCAGTTCAGAGTACACGAGGAGGAGCACAAAGGAAAAAAGAAAAAGATACCATTTACGAGCTATGACATGAACGAATCTAGTTTCAAGTCCTAATCTCTGTAAGTCAGAAAGAGATACCTTTTTGGTTACATACAAAGTCACAAAATCAAAAGTGAAACTATAGCTTTCCGTATACGAAAATCTAAATTCTAAACCCCCCCCCCCCAAAAAAAAAAAAAGAGTTAAAAATAGTTATACAAGTTAAAAAAGTGACACTAGTGAGAAGTTACTGCGCATTTTTTGGTGAAGAGGTTGCGCAGGTTAAAAATATTACTCCCACTTCCTCCATCATTGCCGCCACTGTTATTATTAGTAGTAGTAGTAGTAGTATTACTGTTACCATTGGTGACGACGGCGGCGGCACTGTTCTCGTCGCTTCTGCAGCTCAGGTGGTGTCTGTAGCCAATGCACATGGGAACGTTCAGATTCAAAACCCTGGCGGTTCCTCCGCCGGCGGCGACTTTGCTCCGGTGAGCTTTGGGCTTCTGAGGAGGCTCGTTGGAGTTCTTCCGGCGAACCTGCCAGACAGGGCTGCTCCGGCCCACGTGGACTCCGGCCCGGCCTGGACTGCTGGGCCACTTTCTGGACTTCGACTCGCCGGCGGAGTTGCTCCGGGAGCACGGCGCGCTGTTAACCTTCCGGGTCGGCGGAGCTCCAGCGAACAACTTGGGTCGGGTACCCGCGTTTCCCGCGGACCTGCTTCTCGAGAAGGGCCATATATTGATGTTCAATTCCGCAGAACTGGCTCCACTTCCAGTTTTTCTCTCTTTCTTCTTTGGTTTCTCTTTCTCTTCGTTGTTGTTGTTCTCTGCGATTTTCTTATCACTCTTTTTGAAAATGTCCCTCCACCGCTTCGACGAGGAGAACGTGGTGGTGGAGGTGGATTCGGTTATGCTTGGCGAAGGTTCGGGTTCGTGGATCGGAGTTGTAAAGTTGGAGGCTTGGGGAGGGTGTGGTTTGTCAGGGAGGAGGTGGAGAGGGAGGAGGACACCGTCGACGAAGAGTTCGTCGGCGGAGAGAAGGTTGGGTTGAGGAAAAGAAGGGTTTTGGAGCATCCAGAACTCGAATTCGGGTGAATTGCAGCAATTGGTTCTATTCGATGAAGAGAGTGTTTGAGGGTCCATGGTGGAAATGAAGTGGGAAGAAGGGTGTTGTGTGGTTTTATGGCGTTTTGTAGCGGTGGGTGGGTGGGAGAGCGTGGAGAGAAAAGGACCCTACTAAAGGCATTAAAGAAAGAAAGAGAGAAGGGAAAGGGATAGCATAGATTTTAAGGGAGGGGGTCCATTGAGGTGGAAGGACCATGTGCCATACAATTTGGTGTTTCGCAAAAGATAATTTGTGGACTTTGTTGAGGATAATTGGTGAGTGTGTCTATAGATAATCACCTGGTTATGCACCTTTAGGATCTGCCTTTCTTCACCAATCACCAAGGAAAACAAAAGATAATGGTGGATATGTGTGGGGTGCACATGCCATCGCCCCTAATGCGGTTTATCTCCTCCTTCTCAATTAATTACCCTTAATTACTCTACTAGGAATAACAAACAATTATATTAAACATATAAAAATTGGTCTAATTAATCAGTATTTTAAATATATTTATTGGTTAAAGAATTTTTAAAAATATTTATTGTGTAAATCATGTAAAAAAATAATGGATAATATTATTTTTATTTTTAATATAAATATTTTTATTTTAAGTTCTTTAATTAATATCCTTAAGATGTTAGTTAGTATTTGTAAAAAAAAAAAATTGATTGATTAAGATGTTTGGTTGAGGAAAATCGAATTAGGTTGAAGGAATTAATATGAAATTGTTTTTTTTTTTATAATTAGTTTTAAACTTTTGGTGATTGTAGTTTCTATAATTTATCCCCTTTCTCAGCATATACTTACCAAAATGATATATACTTAATTAGGAGATTATTTCATCACTTATTGAGATGACATTCAAAATACACCACTTGACTCTTGAGGATAACAAAGTATACTAGTGAGTAGTGTATGTGTTTGATTTCATGTTTTAAATATGATTTTTTGAAATTACTATTATCTCTTTAAAATAATAAATATTGTATTTAATTTTTTAATGCAATATTAATTATTCTTTTTTATTAATATTTTTAATAAATGTTACTTTAATTTTTAAATCTAATATGAATATTATTCTATTTCACCTATTTAATAATGTTAATTTTGTAAAACTTATTATTCTTTTTATTTATATATTATTATTTTTATCTTTGTAAAATAATCTAGTTGATAGTTATTTTAAGACGGAAAAAATAATAATTATGACTAATACATTTAAAAAATGTGATTTCATAATTTTCAATGAGTTTCCAAATATGATAAAAATCTTGTGTATCTACTAAAGTACTTTAATATAAGTGGATCAACTCTAATCTTTAATATCAGTAATTAGAATAATTTGCTACTCCATTAATTTTAAAATAAATGTTTGGAAAAAAAATTATTTCAATATAAATATCATATTTGTTTTCTTAATATAATATTGATTATTCTTTTTCACCAATATTCTTAATAAATATTACTTTAGTCTTTGAATCTAATAATATTAATACTACTCTATTTGATATATTTAATAAGATTATTTTATAAAATTATTATTCTCTGTTTATTAATTTTTCTTGTTCTTGCTGTTTAAAACCACATACTTATTTTAATACAGGGGAAGTAAAGCATATTGTGGATTTTGTGCATACAAAATAGTGAATGCAATCTTGTTATTTCTCCCTCTCTGCTTCTGCTCCAGCTCCAGTATATTTCTTGGTGGAATAATTTACGAAGATGTTAACGTTAATGGCGAGCTCTGAAACATTTACATCCGTTTCGCCCGCCACTTGAGAAACATTAATTTGGTGTGATCCACAAAGGTTGACGCATATCATTGTGTAAGATACTAGTTTATTTTCAGCACTCATTCATTGATAACAACCAGTCAAGAATAAATAACAAATTATTAAATGTGGTTGAATTATGAGAAAATTATTGGTTAACTATTTCCTTTCATTAGAATCTCTACCACACAAGAAAGCACTGTGATTTTATTGGTTGTTAAAATGTATTGCTATAGTAGTAAAAACTTATTAAATCTCACTTTGATTGAATAGGAGGAAGATAAAGAAATGGATACAAAAAGGAAATTTGAAAGAAAAAAAAAAAGATAACTGATCTTTATTAAACATAATGAGGGCACAATATATTTGTTGCGTTACCCTTGTATCATGAAACATATAATAACAGGAATATGAATTTTTTTTCTTCTTCCGTACAAGGAATATTGATCATTTTCTTCTAAAAAAAAAGGAATATTGATCATTTGTTGGTTGTATTTTTGCAATTTTAATGAATAGATTATTTTGGAAGAATTGAAAAATAGAGGACGGGGAGAGTCGAATCACACAATGGATTGCAAGCCTCGTGATATATATAAACATGTCAGATCATCATATTATCATGGATCCACATCATGGTACAATGGAAAATTGGAAAGGAGACTCCCGAATTTGTAAGTGTTGACTTTACCTCTATTATTACACATGATGCTATGCTAAAAGCTTTATTTCCATTTTCCATCTTAATCACATGCAATCAAGCTTTTTCAGCTTGATGGTCCGTTCAAGTCCCTCGTCATTACCTCTTTTTATAGATGTCTTTATCACATTTTAATCATTAACTACTTGCTAATTAAATTCCCCTTACCCTACCAGAAAAATTATGACACGTAATTCAAGTATCATTAGATATTTTGAATTCAAGTATTTTTAATTTGGGTTTGGTTTCTCAACATCAAGTACTTTTCAATAATAATGAATTATTAATGCATTTCACTTATTCAAAATAAAAAGTATTGTCAATGCAACTAACTCAATTAGTTAAACACATTCAAAAATATTGTAAATTCCTTAGAAATTGTCAATAAAAAATAAAAATTTATTCACAGAGTAAAGATTTTCCAGTAGTACTAGTACCAGATGACTTGAATCTTCAAAGCTTTAGATTGTCTTGACGCACTAAAGGGGAGGGGAGATCGATGGAGCCACCTATAGAGGTTTAAACAGAATTTTAAAGCAACAAGGAGCTCAACAATATTTACGGGACATGGTATCGGTATTTCAGAGTAAGATGGTTAACTACTAAAGTCAAGTCATTGCCTGTTAGTAAGCTAGAATCTGGGAAAAAATTAGAGGATCCTTGGATGGTCACGAAACACTTTGTGATGTATGATGAAGATGTGATCAAAGGTCTTTTTCTAATATAATCACCAAAAAGATGTGATAGGTTAAGGTGCCATTTTCAATTTTATATATTCATTCAATTTTCTTGTTTTCTTAAACAGCAAGCATGAATTAAGACGCTCATGAATTCTTTGGTTTATTAAGTGTTCAATTAAACCTCTTTGCTTTAATAACAAAACAAATTTACTTGATTTTGGACTGGATTAAATAAATAAAGTTTAAGATTTATAAACTTGACATTAAAACACACAAGTAATTCGGTTTTGTGAATATATAGATTAATAATAACAAAATGTTAAGTTTATATAAGAAAGGAAATACATTCATTAGATTATAATTTTATTTTAAAAAATATCATCATATAAATGTTTGTATTTAAACATTATTTATTCTTTCTTTTCTTAATTTATCTTATATTCTATCATAAAAATTATATTAAATATTAACAAAACAAGCTCAATTTTTTTTAAAAAATTTAACTCGTTTAAATAAATAAATAAATAAAATTTAGTCGTCATATAAATGAGTCAAACTTAAATGTTCTATTTTTCTAAACTTAAACTTATATTCCAAGTATTTTAACTTCTTTGGAAAAATATTATACTTTATTGTATTGTTAAAATGATGTATTTGTTATTTCCTTGTAATGTTTAGTTCTATCCTTCAAATCTTTTGTTTTTAACTATTATCCGACGTGTATTAGTGGAAATGATTATTTATAAAAATACTTTAAAGCTCAAATTAAATATAAATAAGTGTAATAAACGAGAATGAATAATTAATTTATTTCAAAAATCTCACCCTGTATATAAAGATGGGCCTTGGAATCCATATGCCTCACCTTGTTGCTAATGAGTTTTGTATGGGTTCTAGACTCTGTGGAGTACAAAGGGTGTTTTTTGAAAATATCCCCAAGTACTGACTTTTGATTCTCAAAGTCAAAATGAATACATTAGAAATTGGAATTACCGTTCTGATGTAATAGGCGTAAATGATTAGAGGAGCCCAAGGCGGGCTGACGAAGAAGCCCGTTTTAACAGCAACCGTTACAAATGGGGTGAGCCCCAACAAAAGGACTTTACGTACAGGTGGGTGCAGACTATTGTGGAATGCGTGGGGTCCTAAATATGAATTTCTGAAAAAGAATCATCTTGATGTGTGCTAAGTTTCATACTTTCATGTTTATTTGTTCGCCCATTAATTATTTTGCTAAAACTTTACTTATCTAGAGTAAAAAAAAATACTATTTTCATTTCTAATCATAAGACATAATTAATTAATTTATACTCATTCTAAAATCATATATTAACATCAACATCATCACTTTTAATCCAAGTTAATTAGGGTTGATGGTAAATGAACTCAATAATAAATTAGAAAAAAGATAAAAAAAGAGAAAGGGAGATAAGAAAAAAAAAAGACAAAAGAAAGAAAAAATAAGCAAATGGTGAAAGGAGGATGAGAGAAATAAAGAGAAAAAGAACTAAAAAAATAGGGAACGATCGGAACATAAACATACTAATGGGTTTAACTCTCTACCAAATTTATAGTTTTTCTCCACTCCGTCCTAAGACACACATATATCTCACCCTATTAAGTCTTATTTAACTACTTTTTAGTTATTGGTAACAAACTTTTGTTTTAATAAGAACATCCAGTGGTCATCTCATAACGTACTCAAACTATCTCAATCTATATTCTCTCGTCTTTTCACAAACCTAAATTATCGCTATCTTTAGTCCAATATTCTCATTTCTTATCTTATTCATCTTCATATAACTACACATCCACCTTAATATCCCCATTTATGATATCTCTATTTTGTACTCATGTTGTTTAAGTGCTGACCAAAACCATTCTAAAATCATATATAAATAAAAAAATAGTCTTATATGTTGAATTTAAATATAAAAAAATTTAATTAATTTTATCATATTCAATTATATTATTTTTAAAATATCATTCATTTAATTTTAATTCTATTTTTAATAATTCTATTTTATTTATGATAATAAGTTTCCTTTTAGAAATAATTTTATTTTTTATTTGAGATTAAAAAAATTAAATTATATCAATTAACTTTCTTAATTAATATACAATTAAATATTTTTGTTTATATATGAATCAAGAAGAAATACTTATTAAAAAAGTTAATTAATTTTATTATTATTATTATTATTAAATTTATAATCTTTTTCAAATTTATCTTTATATTTATTGAAGATCCATTCATCTTCTTGAATTTTCATATATAAGAGTAAGAGAAAGAGATAATTCATATTATTTTAGTAAAAAAAGAGATGAAATAAAATCTTATAATAAAAGATAAAAAGATTTATTATCTATGTCTTATAAATAGGAACAGGAAAAAAAAAATCTATTTTTATGAGAAATCCACTGGACACGAAAGCTTTGAAAATTGAACACCTCAAAATGAAAAGAACGGAGTTGAGGTTGTTAACGGCGTTTGTTTGGAGGCAAAATGATAGAGGCGTGTTGGGGCAAAAGCGAACATTATTTCATCAATGAATTTGACCCCATTTCAAACGCAGCTTTTTTTTTTTTTGGGTGATCAGCATTTTAATGTCTTTTTAGCATGAGAAGTGAGAATTCAAATTACATAGTTAAATTTTAACTGTTGCTAAAACTTAGCCACATGTCCATACTCCATACTCCATAGTTCTCTTCTCGAATCCATCCATTTTATTTTCCACATCTTTTATTTCCAGAAAAAAAATCTTATGATTTTTGTCATTAATCAGCATGAAGGGTCTCATTCATTGCCATAGTTTTCTAGTAATTTTTAATGCTTGCAATTTTTTTATTATAATTTTCAATAAAAAAAGTCAATAAATAAGCATCATTTAATTTAAGTAACTTGTGTGGGCATACCTTGTGCTCACCTTAAGCTATTTAATAAAATTTTGCTTACCAAAAAAATAAAAATTAAAGTAAAGTAAAATTATAATTAAATTTAAAAACCTATAAAAATGTAGTAGCATTTTAATTTTCACGATATTTTATAAGTATAAGTCTTTTGAATATTGTAATAAAACCGTAGATGATGATGATTCCTCTTAAAAAAAAAAAAAACTGTAGATGATTGTGGCATTCTTTGTCGATTAGATGTGATTTGTCAGTTTCTCCACAGTTTATTTAATCTTGACGAAATGCTCATTGCGATTTTCAAACCCTTGGCTGCTTGTTTCAATTTTGTGAGATATTCTTACTTATCTTAAAAATATTACGTCACTAGCTCGATAAGGCTATAACATATATATGATCCATATCACATCTTCATACATGTCACTATATTAAAAAAAATATTATTGAATTAAATTTAAAGAATAAAATCAAGGCAGTGTAGTTGATTTAAGTAAGATTAGTTTCAGTTTATAAAACCTTGAATTCAAATTTTACCATATAGTTGAAAAAAGAATTTTCATTAAAAATAATCAACTAAATTCTTCAATAAAAATTAAACATGATAATAACATATTATAAGATAAGTATCCTATCATATTATAATTCTTTATTTTGTGTGTCAATTTATTAATTTTTAAAATATTATATATAATATATATATATATATATTAATTTTAAAAAGTAACCACATAGAATATAATTTTGCATCTTATTTTGAGAATTTTTTTATGCTTCTTATTTTCATTTTTAATATAAAAATATTATCTTATTTTTTATTTTCAAAGATTTATGTAGGAAATAGTAAATAAAACTTATTATTTTTACTATTTTCTATACAAATCTTTGAAAATGAAAAATAAAACACATTTTGTATTTAAATGTAAAGATGAAAATTAAAACTATTTTCTTAAACTAAACATGTACGAATTTTCCTTTTAAAAGAAAATTCAAGTTATGTATTGAACAGACCAAAAAAAAATCATTAAAAGAATGAGAAGTTTAAGAAGACTAAAATCAAAATTAAATCTCAAGTATAAGGGTACATATGTGTGTTTAGCTTGTAGAGAATTTTGAAAATTAGCAAGTCTCTATTAAAAAAAATTATTTTGAAGAGAACCATCGGAGAAAGATAATGTCATTACGTTTCCGTTTGGCTTGCAAACATTACATGTACTCATATTAGTCTTGATTACACCTACTCCAGATAGAAAAGACAAAGGGCATTGGAATTTAGCTCCTGATACAAAGTAAACAAATCTTTCAGATTTTATTTTCATAAAATTTTAGAACTGAACAACATAAATAAGAAGAAAAATTAAATTGAATTGTCAATTCCAGGCAACCTGTCAGTTTGTCACTAACACTGTAGATGATTATTGCTGGTCCTTGTTTGCCAAGAGGGTTCAGCACTTAAGTAACTCAATCTTAATTTAATTACTTTAGATAGATTTTATGTGCAATTGTGTAGAACTGAAGTTCTAATCTCTTTCCTTTGTCTCCCTCCCTCCACTCAATTAGGTACACATAGGGGAATTAGAGAACAGGAGAAAACTTTCAAAAATTGATCACTTATTAACACTATGGATCTTCCAAGTGATTAGGATAATCCTGAACTTTTTGAGTGAGTTGTAAAGGCATAATATAATAATGACTTTATGAGTAAATTAGGTTAATCTAAATTTTCTGTTCTCCAGTTGGTGAACCAAAATAATCTCACGGTGTATTTCCAAGAAGTTTCGGTAATGCAAACCCTTTTCCTTAGATCGTGCCCCTCGTGTTGTTGTTGCCCTGTGAACCTTTTAGGCTTTTCCTCTTTTATATACGTATAGTATTCTTCATAAATTCATAAGTATTATTTATGTAGTTATATTAAATATTTAGATTTTTTTTATAATAATTTTATTCGACTAAAAAAATATTATCTCTCATGAAGAATATATGTAATTTTGGACCAATTTTTTTCCTTCATAAAATCAATCTAACCTGCTCTCTTTCTACAATTATTTGTTTGACATTTTTATGAGAAAAAAAATCTATTTTAAAAAAATTAAGTATCCCATTATAAAGGGAAGAGAAATTGTACCCAGCTTTATATATACAAAGATGTTATTTCTAGATTTTAATCCATGACCAACAAGTCACCAAGACACAACTTTAACTCTTTGTGTCAGGACTCGTCCTAAAAAATGAAAATAAAATAAAAGAAAATGTTAAATATTTCAATTTAAGCATAATTATTACTGTTAACTTATTTGTAGTTTAACATTTTTTTGAAGTACTGTTGTATTAATTTAGCATTTAACTCCTTTATAGTTTTAACAAAAGCGAAAATGTTAAATATTTTGTCAAATATAACAATAGCCATGAACATCATTTATTTTATTCGCTCCATTTTGCACTTTGTGGGTGACAAAAGCTATAAAGATTTATGTAAGGGACCGGTTCATATATCCACCATTTATGATGGGTTAATAAAGCTTTTGATTTTTGAAGAAAAAATGGGAGATCCTTCCAAGTTATATCGAATCAAGAGTGAGAACTAATAGTGTGACTGTTGTGTGAGATTCTTTTCTAGACTTCTAGTGCATGTTCTACGTACTTTATCCTTTCTCCAAGTAGAATGCAACATGTGAAGTTCTGGTCTTGCTGAGATTCATAAAATGAAAATATTGATGTTGCTAAATTGAAGGAAAGTAAAAAGAACTTGAAGCTAGCTATCCTTAAGAGGAAGGATAAAGAGACAAAAATTAGAGGGAAACAATTTCTTGGGAAGGATTCATAGGAGGAATGATGACCATAAATTCAACAATCGTTGCTTGAAAACCATAAAAGAAAAGGGTTGTATTTTTTCCCTCTATTGATGACAACATGGTTTGTAATTGGTTTGTTATTATTTTGTTGTTATTGCAATGAAAATGTAATTGAGTTTGCTTATGTAAGAGACCTTGGATTTGATTTGAGACATGTAACACTAAGAAAATTCACCATTAGAAAAGGCCAATTTTTTTTAGGAATGAATAAAAGCCAAATATTATTCTAGTTATTATTATCATACAACAAATCACTGATGGTTACAACTTACAGTGTGTTTGGTGCTCCATCAATTATCATGTGATGTGCAAATGCTTGAAGCAAGAAATAGTTGTTTATGCACATTTTAGCTCTCAGACGTTGAGAAAGCCTCTACTCCGTGTAAAATAATCGATTCCAAAAATGTATTTATTGATAAATATCATCGATAATTACGAAAAATTTATTGGTAATATAAAGGTTATATAATCTCTTGTTTTTTTGTTGGATAATCCAAGGCTAAGCTCTTGATAATATATGTAGGTATTGAATTAGAATTTTGTGTTCAATTTACCAAGGATTAATTTACTGAGGGCTAAACCCTTAGAAATACGAGGGTAAAATGACGTCAATTTTTTATCTATTAATCTATTGGTACTGAGGGCCAACGTTAACGTACGGTTACTAAAGTCTTATTCCTCAACAATTCCAATTTTGCATAACCAAAGACTTTAACCCTCGCAATCGCAATGGTCATATTTTTAATTTAATATTAACTAAATTAACAACATTTTCTTCATATATCATTGTTCCAACAATCAATATAAATAAATCTAAACCATCCTTTCAAAAAAAAAATCTAAACCATCAATAATTAGTCTAAATAAATAAATCTCAACACTCATGTATAAACAAAAAAAAAAAACTATTTTATACCTTGGATTTAAATATAAATAAATCTAACAAATTTTATCCTCATTTAATGATATCATCCTTAAAATATCCTTCACTTACTTGCAAATCTATTTTAAAGACTTTATTTTATTCATAACATCATGTTCTAATGAAGAATAGTTTTGAAGCAACCTTATTTTTTATTTGAGATTAGTAAAATTAAATGATTTTAACTATCTTTTTTAATTAGTGTGAAAATAATTACCCATTTTTGTCTCTTAATGTGTAGAGCGCTGACAAATTCATTCTCGAAAGATGAAAATTCAAATTTTAGTCCTCAAAAGTGAAAAAAGTGTGACAAATTTATCCATCCGTTAACTTTCGTCAATTATCGTTAATGAAAGAGCATATGTGATACATTCAGGGATGAAGTTGTGAGTCCTTGTTAACACTTTGGCAAGCGTACCAATTTGTCCAAGTCATAATTAAATGGTAAGTTCGAGTGTCTAGTCTACAGGGACTTTGACTGTACTCGAAGTTTGTATATCTAATTTTAAGCGCACAACGAATTAAATCTGATATTTGTCTAATACTAATGCAAAAACATAAAATTCAACATAAATAAAGATAATGAAATAGAACACATTAAAGAGATAGAACACAAACACTTGGGGGTGAGTTGTCGGTTGATGCAGAATACGGAACATGTTGGGGGCTCAGCCTTCCGAAACTACTCTTTGATGCAATTTTAGAGATTTTTCACCATTTAACGTTAGGCTTACAAAATACAAAGGAAAGCAAAAGGAATGAAAGAGAATGAAAGAAAAATGGAGGAAGAGGGTCCCCAAGTGAGTGGATTTTCTCTCTATTTCTTGTCCTAGCTTTGTCTTCTGTCTTTCTCCCCAATGCATAGTGTTTTCCCTCTTTTTATTCTTCAAAACACTGCACATTCATGTTTTTTGACATTGACCGTGCGCTAAGTCTATATGTGCGTGCTAAGCCTGCATGCATGTGTGCACTAAGTCATTGGATGCACGCTTAGCCTGCATGCATGTGCGCGTTACTCTAGATCTTCAATCCATCTTCCATGTCTATGTAGTATCATTTTCTACAAAAAATATAGCTACCATATTATAAATCAACTAATTATAGCATCTACTTAATAGAAACTTAGAAGAAGCCAAATTTCATGTTTTACTCACAAAAGAAGCGTTAAAAGAGGGAAAAGAAGATAATTGTTACGTGATTTACATGTAAAATTTACGTATGCATGCAATTATCAGTGCTCTACACATTTAGGGACGAAAATGACTATTTACCGAAAATATAATTAAATCTTCATCTCTCCCCCTTTTTTAATCGTTGCAAGTATAATATTAAAATAAGCACTTAAAAGAATTGAAAAGCAAGCATAAGTTACAACAGACATAATAATAAGAATAATATTGATTAATAAGTATAATCTGTCTATTGTTTTGAAGTTTCTAATGTGACAATATCTTATCCAAGATATGAGATTCAAACAAAAATGCACAATCATTAAGTTAATCTTTACAAAAAATGAGACTCAACTTGATTTTGTTACTACTTAATGTTGTCACAATAGAAATTTCAAAACAACAGACATATTATGCTTATTATTATGTTTATTCTAACTTATGCTTATTTTCATAATTTTTTAAGTGTTTATCGTAATATTATACTTGCAACGATTAAAAAGGGAGGAGGGAAGATGAAGATTAAAATATATTTTGGGTAAATAACCATTTTATCCCTGAATGTGTAGAACGCTGACAAATTTATCCCTGAATGTGTCACGTATGTTCTTTCATTAACGATAACATATGAAAGTTAACAGATGAAAGAATTTGTCGGCTTTTTCACTTTTGAAAACGAATTTGTCAACATTCTACACATTAAGAAGTGAAAATGACTATTTATCCTTATTTTTACTTATATATGAGTTCAAAGAGAGTACTAGTTGAATAATAGATCAAAGTCACAATTAATATTTTATCTAGACTCATGTATAAGCAAAAAAGTGATATCATTTTTGAAACACCCTTCATTTAATTTTAATGCTATTTTCAATTACTCTTTTTTATTCATGATATAAGTTCCAATGAAAGGTATTTTAGAAATAACCTTATTTTTTGCTTGAGGCTAATAAAATTAAATAATGTCAATTATTTTTTTTAATTAGTGTAAAATTGGTTATTTTGCTTGTATATGGGTTATGAGGAAATATTAAACAACATTAACATTAATGAAATAAACGTATTTAGATTGCAAAAATTAAAAATAAAAACAAGGGCGGACTTTACTTCAAAAGCCAGGAGTAAAACTATAAAAGAAGCATCAAGAAACTAATTATTCAAAAGCATGAAAAAGAAAAGGAGAATTCACAAGTTATTTAATTAAAATTTCAAAATGAAATAATAGGTAAACCAACTAAATGAAATCAATCAAATATGGAAAGCAAAAGCTTGAAAAACCAAGGAATAGGATGCGAGAAAGTACTTCCAAAAATGTTTGGACAAAATGTTTTTAGAAACAAAACTCGTAATATTGTGAGGCAGTTCAACATAGTGGTGGGATTTGGGGGAGGGACAATGGGTAGCATGAGAAAGAGGGAAGAGGAAGATGGTTTTTATTAGTTCAAAAAAGAAACTCTGAAATTTTAAACTGTAAATTCAGAATATATTTATTGAAGGCTAATTCCACTGTATTTTCTCACATTTTATTAGATGTTTCTAGAAGTTCAAAAAATAATTAACAACGATTTCACTGTTGGTAATTATCTAGTACTTAGCCCATTCTAAGTTATTGAAGGTTTAACCCACCGTAATTTAAATGAATTATTGAGGACTAAACGCATTGTAATTCCTACATTCTGTTTGACGTGTTTAGATATCTATTGCATTCAAACAAATTATCAAGGCTAATCACACTAAAGAAATTATCAAGGACTTGGTTCTCGACAATTTATAACAGACTTAGCTCACTGTAAATTACTGATGATGACGTAGCTCACTATAATTTAAATGAACTATCCAAGTCTAAGTCCATTGTAATTTCTTCATTCTGTTTGATGTTTTTAGAAGTAAACTAAAGGAATTAGCAAGAGTTTGACTCATTTTAAATTATTGAGGACTTAACATAGTATAATTTTAACAAATTACCAAGGGCTAAGCCTAATGTAATTCCAACATTTTATTTGATGCGTTTAGAAGCCCACAAAATTAAAGGAATTGCAAGAACTTGGACCTGATAAGTATAGAAAGCTTAGTCCATTGTAAGTTATCAAAGTCTAGTCCACTGTAATTTAAACAAATTACAGATGGCTAAGCCTGTTATAAATAACCAAGAGTATTATAACCTACTGTAATTCAATGAATTACCAAAGACTTGACTCACTATAACTCTTCCCTCGTCCTTTCTATGTTTTGCATTCAAAAAAGAGGTTACTGAGGATTTGATCCTCGGCAATACTAAGGTCTTAATCCACTGTAAATTACCGAGAGCTTATTCTTTAATAACATATTTACACAAAAATAAAAATTAAAATGCAAAAATAATATTTATTGTCAATTAAGTCTTCGATAACTTCGTTAAAGCTTTAGCCATATGGAATTTGCCAACATATATTATACCGAGGGTTAAGTTCTCAATAATTGAAGCAATTATTGAAGACATGGTGATCTTCGATAGAAAAAGAAGAAGCCGTGTAATAGGATAAGTTTTGTAGTGGAATTATTAATTAGCTTTGTTTATATGATAGATTTTGGCCCCTTGCTAATGTAATTGGATTTGATTGAAAGTTTTTGGTTACCTCGGTTTTGGATTCTTAAAAACGTCATCAAAACATCTGTTATGGAAATAAAATCTAGAAATTATAAACCAATTACTTAAAATGTCAAATGATTTGAGTCTGTCATAACACAAAGATACATAATCAGTTCACAACAAAAAACATCAACACATGCAAGTCAAGAACCACCAAACTTCAAAACAAAAACCAGTAAAACTTGCATGGATCTATCCTTTCTCATTTACTTTGAAATTTGGTTTTTTATGTGCAATGATGCAAAACGTTTAGAAGTAATAGGAACATCAAAAGTTCTCCCGAGGGGGGGAGAGGGATGAATTATCATTATATTATCACAATTGTCAGACGAGGATGTTTCCATAACTGGTAACTGGAACAGTCCAAAAAGCGCAAATAAAGAAGCATGGCATGTGAAAGAACAAGTTTTGCATATAGAAGCACCCCTCAAGACCAAAAGATAAACCATGGCATGCTGTGTCTTGGAGAGAAAAAACCTGTCCTTTTCAGTTTCACACATTTTAAGCTAGAGTAACTCAGTCAATGCAACACATCACTCGAGATGCCAATTTGGTGCAAAAGGAAAAGAAAGATAACAATAATCGAAGCAGAAAACATCAACAAGAATTGAATGCTTGTGCTCATTTTATTACCTTCCAAATCACCTCAGTTGGTCATCGTATAGGACATAACATATAGTCATATACCATATCCCCACCACCAAATGCGTGGATCAACTGACATAATCAGAGGTTCCGAGTTCGAGCCCTTTGTCGTCAAATACTCGGAGAGAGAACTTTGTCGTCCACAATGGTCTTATCTGACTCAAACAAAATTGCTTAGACCAAAAAAAATACCATACCCCCCAGAAGCTTACAGAGTTATGGACCCAACCCTACCCCATGTTGGTGAGACATAAAATAAGTCATGTGCACGGTTCAATAAAGTCCAATACACATTTATGAGTCACAATTCACAAAACCTTTCAATTTGTTTAAGTTAATTATACATGGTTACCAAGTCATGGTACTGAATCAGCATTCTCAGTGGCTGTATCTGCGTGGATGAATGTGTGTGTCAGAGGAAGAAAAGTGAGTGATGTTTTTTCATGTACATTTAAATATTTACTACGAACCAAAATCATAAAGCGTCAATTGATTTATCACAGACACAGCCAGCAACAAAAAATCCTTCCCCTTAAGCCCACCACGTTTGATCGTCAACGTCTTACTAGCTGTACTGTGTAGTCACCCCATCAACTAGAAACCAATGTTTGATTATGCAATCATATAATACGTTGAATCTTATGATTCCCACCACGTTCATATATATCTTTCACGTAACCTTCTATAGTATGCCACTTGGGCTTATTTCCAATTATCAAGATGGATGTTTTATGTAGATGAGTTGTGCATTTACGTTCAGAATTTATAGCAGACACACAGCTTCTGAATTTTTTTAACAACCATGCAATATGAAAATCAGAAGACAGGAGCACGATTTGTTCAAGATTTTTCTGTGATGAGTGTTGGTATGTAAGGATACAAAATGGTCAATTTCAGTCTAATCAGTCGAGTTTAGTTTTGTTAAATACGAAGACAGACAACTTTACGCTGTGTTATTCTATTCGAATAAAATTATTTTTCATAAAAAATTCATGCAGTCTTAATAAAAAGGGTTAATTTTCAAATTACCTTTCTCTTTTGCATCCTCTCTTTTGTTATATACATTAGTGATAAAATCTTAATCATAAATTAGAAAGAGAAGAGAATACCAATATTGTGTGTCTTCATAATCTTTGACAAAGATTAATTTTTCAATCATGAATATTTTATAATTCATATCAATATGATGATAAAAAAAAATTCTCTCCTTATCATTGCAAAATGCAAGTATGGTTTTTAAGAACAAGAAATAGAAAGTTAATTATGCATGATTTTAATTCATTATTGAATTATTATTATTATTATAAATAATTTTTATTATATTATGAAAATTGAGTGTATTATGATTATATATCAGTTAATTACATCTGAAAACCTGTCTCTTTCTACCATTGAGTGCGTGGATAATTGACACATGTTATTTTTGTTTAATTGAATTTGAATTTTGAATTATATAATTACAATAAATATTTGAAGAAAGGATTTAGTGTCTGGTCTCTTTTGAGCAAGATTACATATGCACTGGATTAGGAGAAAAAAAAAAAAAAACCTGCCTCTTTCTTACAAATTTTGCCGTTAAAGTTGAGTCAAAATATACAAACATTCACATGATTAAATTTAATTATCATGCCTACAGACTATGGCACAGGTAGGCAATCATTAGACTATTTTTTTTTTTTTAATCAAACATTGGACTAGGTCTGATTTTAACATTTTGCGTAAAGTACTTATTTTATTTACCGAGATTCTCTATGGTTAATCATGAACCATGGAAAGAGTGAGCAAAGACCAATTAAGGAGACATGTTATTCAGAAGCTTAGAAAATTGGTTCAAACTTTGATATAGCGCACTATAACGCTTTACAATAACCTAGAACATTAAGTATGTTTGGATTTCAACTCGAGAACTCTAAAATATTTTTTTTTTTCATTTTGTATATTGCAATTCACAATTATGCATTAAAATTCAAATAATACTTTCCTGACTTAATTTAAACATAACTTAAATAAACCTAAATCAATTAGTTTAAAATAATTTGTATGATTTTAAAAGTAGTTATTATTAAAGTTAACAAATTTATCATAAATAGTGATATGTAAATAAATAGTGATATATAATTAAATGACAGTATAAAAAATATATTCCAATCCACATACTTTTTCTCAATAGTAATTACAATAACTTTAGTGTGACATAAGAATTAAAATATATAATTATTTAATTTTAGTTATTAATTATTTAAGAAAAATATAGAATTAATTAGTTGAGTTTTTACAAATAGAGAAGTCAAATGCTAATACTAAATAATTTACAACTTACGCACTACTAAATTAATTGAGCTAAATGGTAGGGGATGGCATAGCAGAACTCGTACGTATAGCACAGTCTTATATGTAATTGCCTTGGTCTTGTTGGGAGAGAGGATTTAGATTCGCAAGACATATGGTTTTGATTCTATTATTTAAGGGTGGATATCCCTTATATCCTTCATCCTCTTTCTTAATAGATCATTTTTGCTGAAAAAAATATATCTAAATCCCTTAAAATTTGAAAACTCTCTATTATATACTACCTCATAAAGTTTCAACCCTATCCCGTTAACATTCACGACTACAAAAAATAAGGAGAAAAAATCAATTAACTGAAACACATTTATCATGTATCGCCTCCCGTATTATATATAGTAAATAATTATTTAATTCATCAAAACTAATAACAATTAGATTAGTTATTTTATCATAAATTTTAACTTTATCTGTTCATTCATTAACTTTATTCTAAGACTGTTCATTCGTTAAATGGTTTTAAAAAATATTGTAATCATTGATAAATATCATAATTGAGGATAAAAAATAAATTTAACAATAAAATTATCCTATATTTTTTAATTTTAAAAATTATTATTTTTTATTTTTTATATATAAAATCGGAGTTAGTATCACCAGACAAATTACAACCGAATCTTTAGATTGGGGACTAACTCATTACTGACAAGACCGTTCAACTACCTTTGGTGGCTCATCACTGACTAGACCGTTCATCTATCTTTGGTGGAGTGCCCAACTTGAAGTTGGTGTCAGGATCTCAAATCTCTTAAATTTCCTTGCCATGTTACCCGAACCGAGAGGAAGGAAGACAATATTTGATTATTGATTAAAGTGATTTGAACACCGGACAAAGAAAATCACTAGTTAAAAGAATAAGTTGCATGAATACAAGTGCTGAGAACTTCGGAAGAAATTATCAAGGGATCATAGTAAATAGTATTCTTGAAATTTTGGTCTTCATTCAAACTCAATTGCATTAATGCAATGTACGTAGCTATCCAACGTAATCGACCTCATATAGTGACCTCATAATATATTGGGAAAAAGCTTTTATTGTTACTTGCTTGTATAATAGGCAAAGTCGGAATGGTTGTCATGAAAATAAATTGCCGATGTTGAATGCAACTTTTGAGTTGACCAATTTATACTCATCAACCAACCCAAGAATCATTAGCCGGTTAATTTCAAAAGTAAACTCACTAGCTAGTCACAGATCAAATATATTATTGAAAGATCCCAAAAAGACTATGA
Source organism: Glycine tomentella (assembly GCA_007407185.1). Taxonomy (NCBI): domain Eukaryota; kingdom Viridiplantae; phylum Streptophyta; class Magnoliopsida; order Fabales; family Fabaceae; genus Glycine; species Glycine tomentella. Next base: position 126,843 of record PYAF01002719.1, on the reverse strand, counting down.
ATTGCCACCGTCAAAACAAGGACCTCATATTATGCCTAAGCTTGTGCTTCAAGCTCCAAGAGTAGAGTGTGATTAATTACTTCAGATCCAGGGCCAGAGAATTGAATTGGACCTACAACGAAAATCATCATCGTGAGCAACAAACTTAGATCATAGTGCAAATAACTCCAATCACTCCAGTTCAACATAAAAGTAGATTTAGACCAATAGTACTTTTCTAGTCATCTTGAATGTGCCACTATTAAAAAAGCAAAAACAAGGCTTCGGTGAAGGCAGCCGAAACAAAAGGTGAAATAATAGTGTCTATATAAAATACCTGGACTGATGTAGCAATTCTTCAGGGCCCATTCATCCCGCAAGGAGGCAAACTTTTTGAAGGGTGCCCCTGAATGATCCAACATGAAATATATTCAGTATCCAAGATAACTGGAGTTGATATTAGAAATTTAAAAATGCAATCGCTATAGTATTCAATATTGTAAATAAAATCTATATTTTAAATAATGGACAATCTAAAATCCAGACCCTAATGTCTGGGTAACACAGTAGTGTTAGTCTTTTGTAACACATCTGAAGCTATGAAATAAAATATTTTACCCTCCCTTTCATTTCATTTTTCTGGCTCAATATGGGTAAAAAGTGTAGTTCACTTGCTACGTTAGTGGATTATTAAATCAATGAGGTTTTCATGAATATATGTTTACCTTCAAGTTCCACCATTGCCTTCTTGATCACAGGCTTGAATTTACCTGCAAAGAAATTACACATTCTTAAACAAACAGTAGACAAAGCATTCACATAACTGCAACATGTAGAGACTTTTCATGATTTATATAACCAGAGGTTGTCAGAACAGAAACAAGGGCAATATTGAGTCCAAAAACATGCAGGAGAAAATATTTCTAGCTTAAAATTCAGTGTTTTGATTATGTCGGTCTCCAAAAAAATTACACTGAATTATGAATAAATATAGAAATAATCTGATTTTTAGGTCAGATTTAGTAAAAACACAGGGTTTACCCTGAACAAAGAGTTACCTCCTTCAAAACATACGAATAACAATCTGACAACTTAATTCCCTTTTACAAGTCTGTAACAACTTATATATTACTATTAACTGTCACATAATAACTGATGACTGCCTAATCTTAAATTAATATAAAAATAACTGTCTAATAACTTCCTAAAACAGAATTATAACTGCTTAAGTCAGATTTTAGCCTATCAAAATACAGCAGCAACACAATAGAGTATTGCATGAACACTAATTCAGAAAATAGTCATTGGGGTAAAGCATAACGTCTCAAAGATGAAAGTGTGTACCATGCCTCCTCTCCACATCCATCAGTGAGGTGAGTGCAGTTCCACCAACAGTCCATTCTTCTACTGGAGCACATAAATTCGCAACCTGATCCAAATGTCAAAACAAATTAAATAACTAGGTTGGTGACTTCAATATTACAAAACAAGCACAATTTCAAAGTACAATCAATTATCAACACCAATCTAGGAGATATTTAAGTAGATATCAAAAGATTAAGGCACGTAGAGAAGCACAAACTGATGATATTAGTCCAGTCTTCCCACTATGAAGGAGGGCTCCAGCACCATAACCCAGAGCATAGCAATAAGTAGCATCAAAATTAGTGGGCAAGCCACATCTCCCTTCATAACTGCATATTTTAAATGAGTCAGTACAAACTCTAACATATTACGTCATTTAAAAGATCACACATAACATGTATGATCGAGAGAAATTTAAAACCAAGTAAAGAAGAAGAAAAAGCATTTCCCTGGAAAGCTTTTTTGATTCACAGCAATATGTATTAGAATTTACTATTAACAATAATATCAAAATTAGATAAAATACCCAAAAAAGTGGGATTGCCCTTTAAATTCGCCTTTGTATTTGCCTTCTTGCTTTCTCTTCTCCAACTCGGTTTCAGCCATTTGAATAAGCATTTTCTCTGTTTCTATCTTGGCAACCTAAATGGCAATACACGCAAGATAAAAGTTGGTGCCGATTCAAATTGGATAGAGGAGCCAAATAAACACAGCAAAATAGCACTATAACAACATTAGGCACCTGAACATTTCCATGTGGATCTCTTTCAAGCATCAATTGTTCTTGAATTGCTTGAGGTAAAAAGTCAAAAAGCTTCAACGATTGATCAGTGAGTTTCTTCTTCCATAACCCACCCTCATCCACGGTATCATGGGCAAGAATTTCATTTAGTTCTGCAATAAGGTGCTGGACCTGCATATAACACAATACCAAGTACAAATGAGTATCATCAGAAGTGTATTCATACTGGTTGTACATGAACAACACTAAAACATAATCCCAAGTGCAGAGAGGCAAACACAGGTAAAAAAAATTGTGAAAAATGCAAAGTGATAGATACCTCAGGTATGAAATCAATTAGACCTTCGGGGATAAGAATAACACCATAATTGTAATTAATTTCAGCTCTTTTACAAACAACATCTACGATATAGTCTGTGACATTTTTCAACGTCAGTTTTTTTGCAGCAACCTGAAAAGTGTATTTATGGGTTTAAATCAAATTTTGATAAAAGCAAACTTTAATCATGAGATTAACACAGAAGCATTTTTTTAATTTCATCTACCCCTAGCATGTAGAAACACTAGATAAATTGAACAAATATATGAGGAAGTGAAGAACCTCTTCTCCAATAATAGTAATGTTTGGATGAGTTTGCAAGGCACATTCCAGCGTAATGTGTGAAGCCGCACGCCCCATAAGCCGCACAACTGCAGACAGATGATCTCATGTCATTGTTTGAAATCCAATGGAGCAATAATGAAAGCACACACAACCATAGGCTGGTGAAAGCATGATTCCTAATGTCTACCATATAAATTGAAGCATGAATATTTTTAGGAACATCACATTTTATTTAGGTACTAAATAAAGAATCTCAATGAATTACAGAACCAATTTCAATCAAAACTGATTTTGAGAGTTTTGTTGGTATTCATGTAATTGTCAATGATTTGGTAAAAATGCCATGAAATTAAATAAACCATTTCAATAGCACAAAAGCAAGAGTTTTAATATAATTCAAGAGAATCAGAATGAGAAATAGAAAAATCACATAACAGAACTGTTGACATAAGGCAAGGATAATGAACAAACTAGTCATTTCTCTCTAAAAGGAAAATGTGTGATATGATATAAACAAAGGGGTGACAGTAAGAATATATATTACCATCTTTCGTGTCAATGCTTTGGCAGTTTGGCTTAAGTTTAATAAAAGTGGTAAAGAGAATGCCAAATGTTATGGGTAATTTGATATAAAAGGAGATAGCATATGCCTCATTTAGGTACTGAAGAGGAAAATGAGTTTGGTATCTAGATGGCTGTATCAATCCAAAACAAAAGAATTAAAAATATGAACTCAGGTCTCAAGATGATACAATAAGAACAGATGATAGCAGCAGTTTTAAAGTGCAAAATGTTTAAAAAGTGAAGTAGTTAATATTGTAAGAAGAGAGATGCAATACAAGCAGTAGAGAGAAGTAACAGCAATCAATGTCCAAGGTGGTACATTAAGCATTGGTATACTCTCAAAGTCTTCAGTCTTTAATTGCTATAGATATAAAGAGTTTCTCAATTTTATGTACTTACAATGGTAATATTTTCCAGTTGATCGGGCATCTATCATAACATTTCCAATCATTTCAGAATATATCTGCATCACATTAACATAAAAAAAGGAAAATAGTCAAGTCATGTAATCATGCACCATGTATCTAAAACTAAAAGGGTATCATTATATAACATTTAGCAATTAGAAAATATGCAAAACAAAATTAATATTTAAAAGTATTTCTAGGGAAAAAAATTTAAAGATCATAATACTATTGCAAATTGCAATCACTTATAAACCAAGCAAAAGCAGAGTGGTAGAAAAAGTCATGACATATGACCCCTTCCCAAAATAAAAAGAGAGAAAATCAAAGCAACAGATGATGGCCAGAGAAAATAAATTTAAGAAACTCTGAAATTTTGAATGTATTGCTTGAGAAACTGCAATGCATCTGGTGCAGTCAAAAGCAATACTTATTATATACATGATTCTCCCCCTGGCACGCATAAAATTGAACTGGTTCCTAAATATTTTTCTTAAGAATAATTATATATTTGTAGTATTTAAAAATGTAGGGATCAGAACAATATAAAATTACAAAATGAACAATGAAGACCGAGTAAATATCTTCATTCACCTTGCAAGCAGTATCAAACCCAAAACTTGTGGGAACTTCTTTACATTTCAAATCACCATCAATGGTTTTAGGGCATCCAATTACACTTGTTTTTAAATTTTTGCTCCTGCACGAATCCATATTAAAGCATTGAACAAACAGGATCACTGTACATATTCATAAATGGAAATGTCCTTGAATGTAAATTAAAAAACAACATGAAAACATCATTTCATTAACAAAAGCTTCCTAATAAGACATAGATTACACCAGAAATAAAATTCAGCTAAGACAAACCTGAAGTTCTCAGCAAGGAGGCATGCATTGGTGTTTGAGTCATCACCACCAATAACAACGAGCCCATCCAAGTCTAGCTTCTTAGCTGTTTCTTCCGCTTGCTTAAACTTAAACCATGTAAGTAAACTGAATTACTCTTTGGACTTATAAGAAGATATACAAGTGTTCAAATTAATTAATCGTATAGTAAACAAGAAGCCTCACAAAACTCACCTGCTCTGGAGTTTCAATCTTGTCCCTCCCACTGCAAATCATGTCAAAGCCACCCTGCCAGCAGAAATGGTTAATAATAAATGTCAAAATCTTGTGATCATTGATTACAAAAATCAGTAATTCTATGCTTACAACAAATTATGATGACAGTTTCTACACACTCATTGTTTTCTCTCTATGTATCTCTATCACATCACTTATTCCAGACAAAACCAAATTGGGTGCAGTCAATTTTGCATGCATTCACATTCAAGGCAGCTGTGACCGTTGAATGAAGATAGACGGCTCAGATTTCAGATCTGTTTTATGGTTGATGGTTGATTTACCAACATAAAATATGAGTCGTCCGATCTTCATTTTATTTAGATGATTCCAAGTTACAAACAGTGTGAATTCGTGGAAAATAAACATTTACGATGATATTAAACTTAAAACGCATCCCGCTTACACAGCATCACAAATCGCTATACATAAACGATTAAATGAATAAAAAAAGTATAATGATAATATCATTCTAAAAACAACACAATACCAAATTTCAACAAAAACAAGTAAAACTACGTTCCAAAAACTCGTAGCGGAGGAAAAAAGAAAACGGACCTGATTTCTATAAGGATAAATATATTCAGAAGTGAGTTCAACGTATTTGCACTTCATAATGCCAGCAGGTCCACCGTTGAAACCGTACAACGTGCTTCCTGGTGCGCGCTCTTGCAGGTAATCTAAGACGACGAAAAAAGAGAGTTAAATCTCAAAAGAAGAAGAAGAAGAAGAAAAGCACGTTTAACTGAATCGGATTCGAAAACGAGAGCGTTACCGAAGATTCCAGAAATGACATTGTGGCCTCCGGGAGCCTGGCCTCCGGACAGAACCACGCCAATCTTCAACTTCTTCTGCGTCTGCACCGCACCGCTCGGCGCCAATGCCGCGGAAGGTTGTCCGAACAAATGCGGAAAGAGCTTCGCGATCTCGTCTGCACGCGCGCACGAAGCGCGTCACGGAGAGTGAAGTAGAGTGAACGGATCGAAATGAGTGAAAAAGACTGACCTGGATTTCCGGCGGCGGAGCTTGGAGGACCGTCGAGAATGGTGAAGGGATGCTTGAGGACGGAGGGGAGAGGGAGCGCGTGGTCCACGCGCGTTTTTTGGACCTCACTGTAGACGGAGGCTAAGCGTCCGGTGACGGAACCGGAGGGGAGGGTACCGATAGGTACGGTGATAGTAGGTGCCATTTGCTTTGCTTGCTAAGAAGAGTGTGTGAAGTGGTGGAAGCGTGAATCTAGAAATGTGTTTGGTATGTGTCAAATAGCGGAGAAGTAGGTTTGAAAAGGGCACATAAAAGGACTTGAATATACCGATCCGCCGCTTTCGTAGTTACTAGCTACCACACTGTCGTTGTGCCAGTATGGAGAAAACCTCAGTTAATTTCAGACACACCATTTTTATTTTGGTTAATGATTTCAAATTAAGAGAACTTTAATCTTTATTATTGATTAAAATTTTATAAATATCACTAATAAATTTTATTTTTAATAAAATTAGTGTATTTAAAACTAAAGTAAGGCGTTACTAGTATTCTTTTAAATTAATTTTGGAATAGTTTAAATCTTACAATATTTTTTTTACTGATTTTTATATTTCTTTTGCACGGTAAATATTAAATGCATATTTTATATTTTAAAAACAATAAATATATTTTTTTTGTTTAATGATTTCTTTATGGTAATATTTTTTAATAAGAGGTACATTATTTCTCTTAATTTTTATTTAACTTTGAAATAACCGCACTGTCATCCTAATGACTAAACTCCGAAAGGGTCTTTTCCATGAAGAAAAAAACAGGAAAAATTTTTGGTTGTAAAAGTGTTTTTTCGTTAAATTAAAAAACTCAGAGCAATTTTTCACTGTTACTCTATCATGCCTTGATTGTTGGGTTAACTTATTGGCCCTATTGGCCATTTTATACGTGGACCATTTGGTCCTAGTTCACATGGATCATAGCTAAATGGGTTGGGGTTAACTTATTTGAGAACTCTAGTTTGAAGCTAGTAGAGAGAGCTACTTTTAAGCTTTTTTTTTTTTCTTTTCATTTTCTAAGTTTTTTATTTTTTAAAGAAATTTTGTATAAAATTGTTTGGCCTAACTTCTCCTTAGAAAAAAAAAAGTTAAAAAAAGATTATCAAACACTATCTTTTTTTTTTTTTTACAAACTATCAAACACTACCTAATAACCTATTAAAAAGGGATAAAGATCCCTGCAGATTATTATATAGCTGCACATCATGCCATTTAAGTCCAATAGCTTAAAAACTTTGATATGTATAATGAATTTTGCTTCTATATGAAATACAAATTTTGTACACTTGATAGTTGAGAAACGATCCTCATCCGAAATGGTCTTCCGTTTTTGGGTAAGCAGAACCCTTCACACCCAATTCAAAGAGCTCACCTAACTTTGAGTGATTGAAAGATGACACCTAACTTTGGTGGACCTGTCACGTGTGAATTGGTTGGACAAAAGCTTATATTCTTATTTTATCCTTTTTAATTATGAATGTTACTGCCTGTTTGGTTCCACATTGCAATACAAATAACGTGCGTTATGAGTGAAGTTACTGATAGCATGGATGCAGCCAATATTATACTTTGGTGTTGATTTATTACTTTTGGATTTACAAAGTTAGGCTTTGACTTGTAATCTATTTTTGTTCACCTTTACTAGCACATGATTTGGCTACTTTATCTTTTATTGCTAATGAAAATTACTGGCTGGATGAAGTTCCGTATCAATTGGAACTCATAGTAGCACAAGATGTAATGGATTCTGTTTCTGTTATGGAATGATAAGATAACCCATATTTTACATAAAAAAAATAATCCAATCCAACCAAAAATAAAATCAAATGCTAATACATAGTCAACGAAACATTATCATTCTTTAAGAAAATATCCATTAGATATTCAACCAGCTCTTAAATTAAAATGAGTAGAACATATGAAAACTCAAATATTAAATAAACAAGGCCTAATTATTAATTAAGTCTTTGGTTTAAGTATAACCGATATTTTTTGGCTTTTCACTCCTTTCCAAAAGGAGTGACTTCGAAACTAGATTTTGGAATACCTCGTGGCCATTCTGTGCACCCTCTCATCCCACGTATTATGTGTGGGTTCGTGTTATTGTATGTAGAGTTTTCTTGTTCCAACAGCTCTGAGTGTTTGAAGCTACCTTCAACATAACCTTCACACTGAATTGAACTTGTTGGAAGTCTATGGTTACACTCCTTTTGTTTGTGCCAACCATCATCACCTAGCCTTCTATGTTGAGAAGATTTTGTAGAAGAAATCGTTATTCCACCATTATTGGGGCATGACCTTAGTTGTTTAGAAGTAAGACAAACTTTCCTCTTTAAGTCTCCAACAGATACGGAACATTCCCCATTAACTCCTGTCTTTAAAGATTCCAAACATGCCTTTTCACTACATTCTGCTTCACTACCTAATAAATCCTTGTCTTGGTAATTAACATTAACAGAATAGGTGTCTCCTCTTTGTGGTATTGAGCTAAACTTACGATCCTCAATATAACCAATAGTTTCTAAGGAATAATTAGTTGGTTCTAATCCAAAATTATAATCACTGGAGGGACTATTGTGGTGCAATATAGAGCTTTCATTCAACTCTTCATCAAGATTTTCAATGTGGATTGTGGACATGGGGCTAGTAAGTGTGCTATGGGAATAACATGGTTTAATCTTCCCCTCTTCCGTGTTTTCTTTTCTTAGCTCCTCAAAAGTGGAAACTGTGTCATCTGACTTTGAGAAATCATATGAAAGCTCCAGAATGCGTTTGATATTTACTGATTCAACTACCTGTTTGATCAACTCTGCGTCCTCTAGTTCAGTGGTATCTAGTTCAGCACCCCTTGATCTCAAGAACACTTGGAGAAAAGCAATCAACTGGACCATCTGATTATATTTGTCTTCAAGTAAAAACTGTGCATCAGCTAGCTTCACCTGCACGCGTTCTTCACGCCATAGCTCAGCCATTTCCATCATCTCCCTCTCTTCTTCCACCTCCTTGCAAATTTTCACGGAATCACTTAGCAACACCTCAAGCTTGGCCGTGTCTTCCCTTACTTGCATGGCTAATTCGTTGCAAACTTCCTCTATCAGTTTTCTTTCTCTCTTTTCTTTCTTGTAGTTTGTCATATACTGTTTTACAGGAATCTTGGTTTTAGCCAATTCATGTACCAATTTGGTATTGAATAACTCCATCCTTTCTCTACTTCTTTTTTCCCTTGCCAACTTGTCCTTTATGTTATCTAGCATGGTTTCAATCTTGTGGAATTCTCCACACTTTTGGGAGACTCTTTTGTCTTCAAGATTCTGCAAAAAATGTTCCACTCTTTTCTTAGAGGACTTCTGTGTAGCCTTAAGTTCATTGATGGACCTCTGAGCGCGTATGAGTTCTAGCAAATTAGTGACACCAAAGTAACAGTCACCTACAATTTGTTTTTCTTCGACATGCTTCATTCCATGAAGCATATTAAACTTGTTGAATGCTTCATTATTATTAAGGGCAGGGTTCCATTTTGTTGCCTCTTCTTTAGAACATTTGAGAAATGGCATAGAAGATTCAAGCTGAGAAAAAAATAAACAAATCACCACCATGAATATAGATTGGATTCTTGAATCTGAATATTGTTTTCTGGAGGAGAAACATATATGATGTATATTTAAGCTAGTTTCATTTCGTCTTTCGGCCAACTTAATAAATTTTTTATTTTAATTTTAACCATTGCATTAACTTTACCAAAGATATTAGAAATAGAGATTTTCTATAATATCCAAAGAAATCTAATGATTTCATTTGTTACGATTATTTTATGGGTGAATAGTTGAATAAATTTGGACGCATAAAAAAGAGAATTTATATTAATTTCATTCAAATATTGGTAAGAAGAGGAAGAAAAAGTTTATATTTACGAGGGACAATAAAATTTAAAAGTGAAAAAAAAAACAAAGAATAATGATATAAGATTTTATTGTGTTCATATATAATGAAACTTTTATTCAATCCCAAATGTGTCAAAAAAAAAATTGGGATAGCAATAACCACATAGCACAACAGGGTTAATGTTTGATCCAATAAGAATTTCTTTCATAAATATATTTTATTTTTATAACTTTTTGAAAATGTAAAACAAATAAAATTTAAATAGGAACAAACTTTTAAAAAGATCATAATACTTTAATTTAGGGATAAAAAAACATTTCTTTTTTATAGCAGTCATGGACCATCTGTTCAAATATCATTTTTTTCTTCGTTGATTGAACTAGAATAGAAATAGATAGAACTTTTACAAAAAGATGTGAAAGCTTAGATACACTTTTTACAATGGGTTTGTCTTATTAATTATAAAAATATATATTATTTCTTCAAATTAGGTAAATATATAATTATCATAAAAACAACTTTAGGTAAATAGTTTTCATTTATTTAACTTCAGAGAAATTAATTTAAATTTTTTAATTGATTGAAATATATAAAAATTAACTTTAGGTAAATAGTTCTCATTTTTATAATTAATTAAAAATACTAAGTATTAATATTTTATAATTTTATTACACATATTTATGTATTTCAGTATAATTTTAATTCAAGTAAAAAAAGTATAATCTTAATTATTAACTTTTAATTAACAATTATAAGTTTAAATTTTATACAAAAATGATATGACAGAAAAATTAAAAATAATATATTAAATGGTTATATTAATGATAAAATTCAAAATATAAGATAGTTATTTAATTTCTGTTGGTCATTATTTAACCTCATTTTTAGTGTAGATCAATTAGACAAACCCTTCTAGAATAGATAACGAGGTGAATTTCATAATCCAAGGCTGACTAAAACGGCCTTCGAGTCTCAAGTAGTTGATGCAACTTTTCTTAATATACTTTTTATTATTGACTGAATTTTATTAAAAATCATAATCTTTTTTTAAGAATATGTTGGTAATTGCTAGAATTCCTCAGTCATATATAGCAAGATGTGATGCATATGTGAAGAAAAAGTGACTACCGCCTACGGGTTCCGAAAGGATGGTAAAAAAAATAATAAGCATATATGTTTTCATGATACCTCACACCGAAGTCCATTTCTTGAACGCAAGATGGTTATTGGCTTCATTTGCTGATCTTTTATCTCTTTTAGTTTTTCTTCGCAATTGTGACGTCGACGAGGAAACATGATCTTTACGTTCCCGTTAGCAAGCTGAAGCAAACATGCGCGAGGAGATACAATATGAGACAATGAAAATGGGGAAGAAGAGAGAATGAATAAACCCCCAAATTAGTATTTGAGATTATATTCGTCGAGCATTTTAGTTTTCTAGGTTTCAAAAGTCTCCAATTAGCTCTTAATTTTTAAAACGACATTTACTTTAAAAATTACAGTAAAAAAAACAAAATGAAGTACCTTTTTATGAAGTCAGAGACTAATGAAAAGTTTTTAAAATTTCACGAATTAAATATCCAATCCATATAATGTCGAGGATTAATTTATGAGTTACATGGATGCATGAGTTAACCTAGAATATAAACTACAGAAAACGACCAAACTAAGTTTAATAAAATATAGTTTTTTTATAAGAAAAATATGTGAAAAAAGTACAATAAATTCTCTAAACCATTTACAAAATATTCAACACATAGTGGTAACTATATATTTTTAGTAATCTAATCTATCGAGTTTATACACTGGTTTGAGAATGACAACAAAACTCCCCATCCCTGCCATGCATGAATCAAGATGACCATCAAGATCTTATCTTGATAAGTTCTAGAATGAGTAATGATACCTGAACGCTAATCATATCAAAACTACTGCCCTAAAACGAGATCTTGTTGATGTTTTGAATTAGTCAAATTGACCAAGTTACAACATATGCTAGAAAATACAGTATAGCGTAAATTTCTAAACCTCTTACCCTTTGAGTAAATTATCATATTGAAGATAATAAGTTGGACCACATCAAATGGTAAAAGGAAAAATAAAAAATAAAATTAAGTAGAATACCAAATCTGATGAGATACTAAGAAGAAAAAAATTAAGCTGACCCATCTATACATGCATGCCCAAGGAATATTATAGGTGGCTTGGGTTTCAAGTGGAGCTGCCTAGAGATCCTAGGAAACACTTTTTTCAATTATGTGGAAAGAAAAGTACTAAAGCATGGTAGTTTTGTGGTTTTGCTTCTATTCGGACTTTATGGTGGCATATAAATTTTAATATGTGCTTGACTTGATTAAATTTATATCTTGGGCCTTTTTGAGTGATCAAGGCATGAAGACGAAGTGCTTGTAGAGTCAGCACGGCTTATGAATAAAATCTGGGTTGTGTGGCAGGTATTAGATGTTTTATAAATGGGTTGGAGCACCCCTTATCTATTTTATATCTTTTTTGGCTGATGAAAAAGTATATATATACATGCCCAACGCAAAAGATATACAAGAAACCGTGGCTGATGATGATAATTTTTTGTTTATTTAAAAAGCTATTGATGGTTCACAACAATTTCATGCATGTGTCTCCAGAAGTCAATACACTTATTTTTCTACTAGCGTTTTTGGATTTATAGTTTTGGCACCAGCATACGTGCGTCAACTCAGAAGTAAGAGTTGCAACTGTGTCTTTCACATGATTTGATGTGAAAACATGAATCCCAAATGCATGTAGATCCAAATATGCAATCCCAAATGCATGTAGATCCAAATATACAATACGCCTGTTATACAAAACTAAAAACACAAAACAAATTAACTGAGTTGGAATTTGGAAACTAGCACATCATGAGATGGGGATCAAAGAGAAACTGATATTTCAAAAGTTGCAAACAAAACATAAATAGCATAAAACCAAAACAAGAAGCCTTACGCTAAAAAAAATACAAAACAAAAGTTTATATAAACTAATTTAATAACTGAGGTTGGAAGACAATAAGAAAAATCATGCATGCCGATATTAAACTTATGATTTTTTTCTTCAACATATAAATATATATCAAAATGCAACCCTGAACATATTGATCAGAAAACAAAAAAAAAAAAAAAAAA
>PYAF01002719.1:78433-96951 GCA_007407185.1 Glycine tomentella | reverse complement strand
TGAGTCAACTCGGTGTGGCGTTGCAGGAATCGCTGCGGACTCAGAGGGAGGCCAGGAGTACCATTCTGGGGTTGTTGAGGGAGCAAATGGACGGTGTAGATGGTGGAACCCGCAGGAGGCGAAGCTTCAAGGAGCGGTTCGGATTCATCGGCATGGGATGTTGTGGGGCCACCTGGGGCGTCCGTTCTGACGCGTTAAGTGTCAACCGGGGAGAGCAAGAACAACAACAGGAAACGGATCCGGGTCGAGTAGCGGCGCCAGAATGTGTGGGCCCCGCGGGTTCGGTTTCGGGTATGAATCTTGCGGCAGCGCTGGCGGCAGAGAGGCAGCTCAGGGGGCCTCAGGAGGAGGGCGGTGCGGTGAGGGCGCCGGGGACGCCGTGGAGGGTGTCGCTGATGAGGCTGCTGAAGGAGAAGGAGGGAGGGGACGCTGGCATGGCGGAGAAGGAGAATGATTGGGTGTGCTGCGTGTGCATGGGGAGGAAGAAAGGCGCGGCGTTCATCCCATGTGGACACACTTTTTGCAGGGTGTGTTCCAGGGAACTGTGGCTTAATCGAGGCTCTTGTCCCCTTTGCAATCGCTCCATCCTTGAGATTCTCGACATTTTCTAGAAACTATTTTTATTCTTGATCCAGAACGAACCAATTCATCCCTCGCCATGTCTAATAGTATCATCATCATCATGTATTTCGTACCGCGCTAAATGTTCTATCTCTTTAATCTCTTTATATATTCAGCTTATATTTCTAGTAATGTAATTACAGCTGACCAAATATTTTTATCTGTCGATTCCTAATTATATATATATATTTAATTAATTCACGTTTTTTAAATAATTAATTTAGTTAATTATATTAAATCTGTTAATTAATTATATTATCATCTTAATTTTTTTCTATTCACTTATTAACTTCTTATTAAAGTTTGGTGAAAAAAAAAATAAGTAAAGATATGTAAATAAAAATAATAATTACATATCTGAAATTTAGAAAAAGATTTTATTGAAAAAACAAATAATTTTTATAAAAAAATGTTGGAATCAGGAATGAAAGAAGTATGTGACTGTTACTTTACACTAGACAACATTCAACAAAGTCGGCTCCATTATTTAGTTTCTCTGTTTTTTTTTTACAATTCTTTTATTTTGTTTTTATACAGAACATTTTCCAGCCAAATTCATTCTTTTTAAAAGTTTTTGTTGTTATAGATTTATTTGAATACAGTACAAATTTGTTAAGATCGATCTTGACTTTTGGTACTTTCAGTTTTAGTTTTTAAGGGTAATATTTCTATATGCATTGTTACGAGACTGATTCCTCAAATATTATTGTGATACACTGACTCTTCAGCTCATTGGTGTTTAATTAATTGCAATGAAATTTTGATCCAGGAAAAAAATGACATTTATCTAAAAAAACAGAGACAAAATGTCATGGTATAATTTAGGAAATTCAGGGTGTGTTTAGTTGTATTTTTGTTTGATTTTAAAAATACTTTAGAGAATACTAGTAATTTTTTAAAATTATTTTTTAGAGAGTAAGAGTGGGAAAAAATTATGTGAAGAAGAAGAACTATCACAATAGAGAATTAAAAGTAAAAAAAAAAAAACAAATTTGTCCAAACAATTAAGAGATATTTGAGTTTTTAAATATTAGAAACTGAAAAGGAGATATTATCTTTAAAATTAATTTTATAAATTAGTCTTATTAAATATTTTTTATTTTAAAAGTAAAAACAATTTTCAAAAATAGAAAATAAACATTTCTGTAAGTCTTATCGAGGAAGAAAGGGGGTTCATTTTCGTACGCCAATGTTCTACTTTAAGCAAACGTAGTAGTAGTCAAAGAAGAGAAATTAGGCAGAGAAGTAAACAATTAGGCAAATGTGTTGACTGCATATATATAATAGAAAGCTTGCTTAACATGCACTTTTAAATAAATTTTCTATTATTAATTAACTTATTTTTAATATAAAAATATGTGAATCTCATTTTTTTTCTATCTTAATTTTATTTTGATTATGATAAAAAGTACAATTAAATCAATAATCTAATAAAGTATATTTGTAATTTTTTAATTTCTTATTGTAAGAAATGAGAATCATAATATGAGTCATATAACACAATCATACATGCAAGATTCAAATTAAATTTTTTTATCAACAATATTTTTTTTTTTTTTTGTATTAGTGGAGAGATTTGAGCTCACAATTTCTCATTTTATCTCTTTTTTTTTTTCACTGTCAACTAAACTCTATAATTAGATTAAAATTAAAAGTTGGTTAGTGATTACATGATTGCTTAAAAAAGTCAATTATGTTCAAATGATATAAGATTGTATCAAGTGACAGCTCTTTTCATTATAAGAAATAATAATTATAAATTCAGGTTATATATATATATATATATATATATATATTGTGAAGATTAAATTTGATAATGGCTGTCATGATCACTTAAGAATATTATGTTTATTTTTCTTTTAATATTAGAAAAAGGATACTTACAAAGTTTCACATCACTTAAGAGTCAAGACCACAAATTACTTATAAATTCCTCTCCTCTCAACTCACTCAAGCATATTAATGACAAAACTGTGAAACTAGATCAAGCACCTAAACAAATAATACTTTATATATATGGAATCTAATTTTTTTAAAAAAAATCATTCGGTACTCTCCATATTTGGAGAGGTATTAAGTGAAGAGGGATCAAATAATTTATCTTAAATATTAAATCTGTTACGGACAAAAGAATATCAAATTTTTCATTAAATAGATCAAATATTCAGCGTATCGGTTTAAATATACAGAGTATCGATGGAAATATTATGGCTCAATAATTATGGAAAGATGACAGCAAATATCGGAAGATAAGGCAATGGGCCTGGAAAAGATCATCTTCAAGGTCCAGGTTAGCTCTCTATAAATGCAACACTTCCCATGGTGAAAGGTACACATATGATATTCTGACTCTCCCTCTTTCCATTTACACGGCACATACAGCACCCCCCAATCGTGCTTCTGCTGCTGTGATCTTCTTTTTCTTGAGTTGCTTCATTCCATAAGCTTCTTGAGGGAAGAGAGAACCTGGTCATATATCAATCATCCCAACTCCATTGTTGGACATCTCCGTTCTCGCAGAACAGAACATTGGCACCGTCTGTGGGGAAGATAAATTTCGAATCCCACCAATTCACAATGGTTGACACCAGAAGACACCAGATGGCAAGACAAGAAGAACCGTCCAGAAATGTGATTCCGGAAAACGTCGTCGTGGAAGACGCACTCTCCCACACAGCCTCATCGAGACCGGCGACACAGGCGCCGGTCAGCCCACGACGAGAGAAGTAACCGATGGATAATAATGAACGTGAAGAGGCGGTTATTTTATTAAATGCAAAATAGTAATGATTAAAGCGTGAAAGGACAGGGAATGACATTGTGACACGTGGCGATGTGAAAAGAGGGGTCGTTTCGCTTACTGGAAATCAGTACCAAACCAAAGCATTCGAAAAGACGAGACCTAGTTCGATATCAGGACAGGAAGATAAGACAAAATTTCCACCTCGGCTCGGGTGTACCACCTAAAGCCGTCCCGTGGAAACCGGTTCTACCAGAGGTCGGCTCGGCCTAACGAAGGTCGGTTTTAGAGCAGGTCGGGCCAATATGCATCCCGGTCATCCAGAATTCTAGATAATCGAGCTGAGGGACATCTGTTACGGACAAAAGAATATCAAATCTTTCATTAAATAGATCAAATATTCAGCGTATCGGTTTAAATATACAGAGTATCGATGGAAATATTATGGCTCAATAATTATGGAAAGATGGTAGCAAATATCGGAAGATAAGGCAATGGGCCTGGAAAAGATCATCTTCAAGGTCCAGGTTAGCTCTCTATAAATGCAACACTTCCCATGGTGAAAGGTACACATATGATATTCTGACTCTCTCTCTTTCCATTTACACGGCACACACAGCACCCCCCAATTGTGCTTCTGCTGCTGTGATCTTCTTTTTCTTGAGTTGCTTCATTCCATAAGCTTCTTGAGGGAAGAGAGAACCTGGTCATATATCAATCATTCCAACTCCATTGTTGAACATCTCTATTCTCGCAGAACATAACAAAATCTTTAATAACTTCATATTTTATATAATTTTATCAATCTAAGCATTAAATTTTAACTATCTATGTATTACTTTAATCGTTTATGTCAAAATTTTATGAAAGCTAGTTTCTCTTGATTGTTTGGGATTTCCATGTGATAGAAGGAAGAAAAGCACAATTAAACACCTAAAATTTGTAACTTCAAATCTCCTGCCCTTTGACATGCAGCACTGTTTCCATTGCTTTCCTAACTATAAACTATGCAGTATTAATCTAAAAGATTTTGACATGTCTTTTAATTCAGGACAAAAGTATTAAAAACTTTTATCAAGCCATGTAGCGCATTTACATTGTACAATAATAACTGGATTGATAATTAGATTATATAGTTCAAAATATCATTAACCGAACTTCAATTTAGATTAAAAACTCTTTCAAAATAAATCTAAGCCAGGCTTTTGCTCTTTGGATGATTTATTTCTTATAAGCCAACTTCGACGCAATGTAAAATTGGATTGGGTTTGTTCAAATAATACCATTGGTTTGGTCATGTCGGTATCACGAGTTTAGCGATCACAAAAATGTGAGGGCCCAATCTTAACTTTTTACCTGGTTTGATTTACGTCGGTTTGGTCCAAGAAAAGGTACGTTGATCCAGATGCAGCTGATTTTCGAAACAACAATAACAAAGAAAAGGGCCAAGGGCCCAAGGCTGAATAATTCCAACACACAATTTTTTTAAACAACAATTATAGGGAGTTCGTAGCTAACTCTAGTTTTCTGTTAAGTTAAAAATCATTAATCTGAACTATTTTTTAGTAAACCATGTCTGCCCTTTAAAGTTATTAATTTGTGTTGTTAAAATAGTTTTCTAATTTTTTTTATTCTCTACTTGGTCATTTAAGAACTTAAAATATTATCATATTGTTCATTTAAATTTTTATCTCCAAATATTTTTTTTAAAGATATAAAAAAATGCCACTATCTTTATTCTTATGGATGACCCATGTGTTGATACAAGTGGTTAGTTACATTTAAGTAAATTTTAAATTTAATATGTAATTATGCTATTCATTCTTTAATAGGCATACACTAAATACACATTTTTTTAAAAAGTTTTCATTGTAATAAGTATTATGACTCTTTCACATAATTAATCCCAAAATCAAAACGTGTTTTATGTCTTGTTTCCATTTTTATTCAATTTAAATATAACATATTGACCCAATAAATAGAAATTGGATCGTAACTATTAGCAAATGCTAATTTAAATATAACTATTGAGTGTGAAGAGTTATTTCAGTTTAACTAATAGTTTTAAGTCTGAGGAATAAATATGTATTACATTAATCAAAATATTTTGAATGAAAGTTTTGTTATCTACAATATTTTTTTCCAACTTGAATAAGATAACTTTTGGTAGAAAATATTTGTAATTAAAAAAATTAATCTAAATATGACCCTTTAACTTGTGAACTAAGCCCATTTTAAGTTTTTATTTCCCTAAATGCACCATGATGAGAGAATATGTCATCATAATGGTCTAGAAAGGGACTTAATATACACGTAAAAATTGGTTCAAAATAGTCTTTATCAATCAAAAACAAAATTAAAGAACCAAAACTTATGAGCGTGTGTGGTTACACAATACAATCAATTTAATTGATAGAAAACTAATATGCAGTTTGAAATGGATATGCATAACTTAATTAAAGGAATTATGTATAAATGATAGTATTTTAAGACAGAAAATGAGGATAAATTGGCAAAACAGACAACAGGAGTTAAGTAATTCACTGGTTTTCATAGATGCTGAGAATACAGAAACACAACAACATACCCAGAAAGAGAGGGAGAAGCTAAAACATCATTTCCTGCTTAACAGTTAATTGATTTATTTTTAATTATGCATAATTTTCTTCCTTTTCATTACGGGCCCCTTCAACATGATAGAAGATGAATTTAAACTAACACTTTTTCCTTCTACATAAATCGTTTTTCATAATATTCAATATACATCAAATTAAGTCTGTGCAATGGAATCGAAATGACATTAATTGAATTTAATTGTCATCAAATATAACAAAACTCATATTGCTAATAATCTTTTACAAAGGCTAAATTTTATCAATATCCCTCAATATAAAAATTTAACATTTTATAAAATTAATTAAGTTATATAGAAATTTATTGTGAACAGATAAACACATAGGCACCATAAGTGGAAAAGCACGATAGTGTGTGGAGAAGTATATAATTCAATTCCCCCTGTTGAGTTTGAAAGTAGATATCTCTTTCCCCGTTTGGTGCAAAGAAGCACATATTTGAACGTGAATGCCTTTAATTATTTTGGTTATACTATTATTATTATTATTTTACTCCTTAGTGGGGCGTCATCAGTAGTAGTCTGCAACATGTCATAAGTAATAAGTTGAAGTCGAGAAAGTTCAAAAGGGCTTTTGGCTCTTTGTTCCAATTATGTGGTCTCCGAAACGTGATGTCTCTTTCTCTCAATACTTGCACATGTGTCTGATCGCTCGCTTATAGAATCCCTATCCTCATCTTTGGCATCAGACTTATCGGTGTACTTATGTATATCTAGCTAGCCAGCTACTCATCTTATTAATATTTCTGATGCACAAGAGCTCCAAAACTTTGGGTTATTAATTGCATGCTATATAGACAGTGACTGTGATCGACTCGTACACACAACAGTCCCTATCAGCTTTTTTTGCTAGATTTGAACATTCTTTGTATTCGACCCAGTTGTTGAAATTAGCCCTAAGGCTCAAGCCATTGGATGCAATCATTTCATGTCTGTCTTCTTTAGAAAATTATCGTACTACAAAATACATGCATGCACGAGGACGAAAAATTTCTTCAATGAATTAGCCTTTTCTTCCATAAACATTACAGAGTAATATAAAACTGCTTAAATGATTGCTTTGCTAAAGAGGTTCAGATTAAAGATTTGCATGTACTCCAATCAGCAATATGGTGTTTTGATAATGAGAAATTCTTATAAGAGAATCACACGCTTTAATTAATTAAAAAACACAACTAGATGATGAGTTACGTAATCATACATGCATGCATGTTGGCACAAGTCACTAAAATTTGTTAATCTTTTAAATCATGTTTACGATCTGACCATAACAAGTCATTAACACAATTGAAGTAAAAGGACCGGAACAGCATGCAACACAATTTTGTTACACATAACCGCTAATAAATACTTCATCGATCTGATGCTTTTTATCTGTTGTTTAAGATTATTTCATAGAAATTAAGAAACGTAATAATTTTTTATATCAATAAAATAATTGTCAAAATTTCTATTTTACTCTCTTTTTGTATTTCACAATAAATGCATATGTAAATTAATTAAAGATTAAGAAATAAGTAGAAGCATAATTGATAAATGAGTAATTTATATGATATTAAATTTTGTGAATGACAAATAAATAAATAAAAATTATTTTTAAGAAATCCGATAGCTAAAAATAAATTGAATGAGTATATAAAGAGTGCTAGAAACACATTTTTTTTCTAATACACTTTCTCATATTAGTTAAAATTTATTGAATACAACAAAATTATAAATGAAATTCATTAAATAAGGTAAGAATCATAAAATTTTATTTTTAAAAATAATTTTCAACCAATAAAAAAAGGTGTTCAAAAAAATCAATTGTTAATATTTCTCTAAATATATTAGTAACACTTATTCTTCAATGTCCATTATTTAAGAATGTCTTGTTAAGAATTAGAGTAAAAATGAAAATATGAGTATGCTATTGAATTTAGAAAACTTTTGATGAATTTTTAGATTGATTATTCAAAGAATTGATGTAAAAAATGTTCTATATATATATATATATATATATATATATTAGTTCTCGTTACAATCTATCTAAAACTCTTGTTAAAAATTTCAAGAGCTGAAAAATACATCAATAATTATATCGGTTGTATGAAGAATCAATCTATAATTTATTTTCTAAATTAGTTCTCTATACAACTTAGGTAGAAAGTTATCAAAATTTTCAAATTTATGTTCAGCATCGGTTGTCTAGAACCGATCTAGAAATTAATACTTCAAAATGTCAACTCTAGTATCTCAAGACATCATTGTCTCGCTTACTATATATCGATTTCCAAGTAACTGATATAAAATGAAAATGTATGTGAAAAGTGTTTTTTTAGTAGTATTTAAATGTTGAAGTTCATATTTTGTTAAAATTAATTATATTGTAGTTTACAATTTATATAACTTTTGGTTGACGAAAACTGGGACTACACGGATGTAGCAACAGAATTAATAATGAAGATGATGATTTAACAGTATTCATTAACCTTCACTTAATAGCAGAACTTTCACAAAGTAAGAAATTGACATTCTCAAATAATTCAAATTAGGATTCTTCGATTGGTATAAGTGTTAGATTTGTTTAGAAGTGATGGGAATCACTCTTATCTTCTGTTTCAAGTCGTTTGGTTTTTAAGTGCAAATTAAAGTCTGCTTCGAAGCTTCAAAATATACAACTCCACGTCCTGTATATATTCCAAAAGAATAACCTTATTGGGTTTATGATTATATTCCCTATAATGGCCACTGTATGATGGCAGCAAATCAATTTGAGTATGTTTATGGATGTCTAGTGGAGCTCTTCAAAACAATATTATAAATGCATGATTCGATTCTCGTATGGTATATATGACAAAAAAAATTCAGAATTTTAAGACTCCAGACATAATCGTGGTACAAATTTGAATGCCTATCACACTATCAAAATGTGAATATATTCCCGTTAATGGGAAGCGAGATTTTGACTTATGAAATAGAAACATATAGATTCCAAAAGGGGTGAATATGACTAAATGCATAAGCTAGCTTTCGTTTGGAATAATAACACAGATGACGAAATTTTGTAATTTATATTAGTGATACACATACCATTCAACCAAAACCTTTGAACTGAAATATCATTATCAAAATAATATAGATAGAGCTTACGGCTCAACAGAATACCGTAAATTACCCGTCCACGCATGAAATTCTTTAAAGTGTGATCGAAGATAAAATATATGCACAGATCATTTCTCCAAGATGATTAATGTATGTCTTCAATTAGTTTTCTTGAATCCTCTTTATTTTTTAGGATGATAGCAGGAAATCCTTCTTAAGTGATAATATACTCAATTAAATCCTCTTAATTAATATATGAAGAGATATACTTGTTACAAATCAGGAAAATGTTTGCGTTAACATGATAGATACTCAATGTTATGATGTTATATATCAGGAAGTCTTATAGTAAGGTTAAAAAAGAGAAAGAATATTAATTAAGAATATAATTGAACCTTAGTTTAAGGAGTATCAACTTAATTTTCTATACATATATTTGAAAGGAACAATTTCTCCTGTTACTGAATATATTCACTGAATCACCACAGGAGAGGACAATATAGAAATGTACTTCTTTTATAAAACACTATAGAAAAGATTGCATATTAACATATTCCGGTTAAAGGCCCACATATATGGAAATGAGAAAAGGAAGGAAGGCATGCATATAAAAGGCTTAGAGGGCTCCACTGAACTGCATATCATGTGCAGATAATTGGTATTCACCAGAATGCTCCCCTATTGGGTATTTTTTCGGTCACCAAACCAATACTAAATATTTATGTGGGAAATAAAATAAAATTAATGAAAATATATAATGCAGGATATAATCCTAACAATATTTACAACGACAAGGGAAAGAAAATTCAATGCTCAATACCACTCTCGGGAAGAGTCCCGCAATATGAAAATTCCTTGCACGCCAGAGGATATTTGTTAATGATATATGCTCTTTATTAATGTCTTGGGTGTCCATGATTACAGCACTAACAGATTGTTGTAGGTCTCAAATTGGTATCCACAAATCAGATAAACAGGAACAAATTCAAGGAATTTTGAACAAGAAACAAAGTACGACATAAACCATTGGGTATATACGTGGTCATTTATACTCCTGCTTCCACATGTGTGATCATCTCCCTGCAACTATACATAAAATCTGCGTAATCCAAGTTAATTAAAGGCGTTAAATCTATGCTGAATCCATATATTATTCGTATGATTTAGACATGAAATGACACCATACATCATGCATATATGATTTCATTCTCATTGGAATTAGTTGGAAAGAGGTTTATGGTGATTACCGAACTCAAGATTTTAATATAAAGACTTCATGAGAAACTTTAATATTATAAGAAATTGCAGATAAATATTATAGCACATTTAGATAAAAATTTCAAAAAACACTTATAAAAGAAAAAAATGAAAAATAAACTATTTTTTACTTATAGCTAGAGTTTATTTTTTTCTTCGTCTACAAGTACAAGTGTTTATGGTAAAATTTATTTAAACAAACTCATAATAAATGTTGAAGACATATCTAGTGATAAGGTATTTTTTTTATGAGAGAGAGCAAAGAAAATCTATATCAACCATATAATTATATAAGGATATTTAAAATTTAATGTCATATAATTATATAAGAAAATCATGTCTTTTTTAAAAGTCATTTAACTTTGTTGTTTTTAATCTCAACTATTTGATGACAAAATTTAATAGTCATCAGTTACTTTCTTACTCTCACATATATAAGAGAGACTCTTTCTTAGATACATTCGTAAACAAATATGAAATGTAGTTGTTGAGACAAAAATGTTGATGTACTGGGACTTCAAACATTAAGTACACTAGCTGTAATTTAAAATCACTATAAATTATATTATGGTAAATTAAACATTATTTGATGGTAGTATAAACCTATAATGTGAAATATTAAATAAATTTTCTAATAAAATTTTAAAATTCAATATGCAAGGATAATAGTAACATAAAATATAAACGTACGAGAAAGCAAATTAAACTATTAATATTAGAAATATAAATCCATTTTTATACCATTTGAACTCTAAATTTTAAATAAATTATATATATATATATATATATATATATATATATATATATATATATAGTTGTCAAGCTTGTTACAATTGGCTGGTCATTTTCGATGGCTTGTTTGTATTCACTACCACTTCACATTTGGAAAGACATTCACCTGTTCGACGAACGATGACTAAAGAATGGAATAAGATCCTGTTAAATCTTTAAAATTTCTCGAGTACCATGATAGTCCAGATCAACCTAAAGCTTGGATGGTAATTGCAGATGCTAGCGATGTGAGTTCTAATCAAAATTGATATGAAATGACCCACCTATATATATATATATATTCTTTGTAACTACTCAGTCCAAGTTACAATAATTAATCAATTATCCTTTCCTCTTTCCACTAATCAAACAAGATCGCTTTATTGGAATGACAACACAAAAGAAAGAAAGATTTGTGGGAGTTCAGGCGTGCTTAATTAGCTTCGTGTTATTTCCCAACATTCCTTTTTAGTACTCTAAATTCTCTGCTAACTGTTTAAGCTCCCATGCATTAGCAAAAGACCCCTCTAGAGATTCAAGTTCCTATTGGTGTTTTTATGTTTTTCTTTTATAATTAAATACTAATAGTTAGTTTGTTAATAAGAGAAATTTAAACTTACTATCTCTTTCTCATTTTTCCCTCAATCATCAAACCGATGTTATAACTCCTTTTGTATTTTTTTTGTTGTTTCATGTTTTATTTTTAATGCTTTATTGTCTGTAAATTAATTATCTCTCCACAGTAGGAGACACAATCTGCCACTGCCATTATAGAAAGCAACATTGCGTGTGAATCAAGACCGAAAGTTGATGAATCCAATTCCCGTCACTCTGCAGCCCATGCCTTTGTATTGGCTAGTAGACAATATAATATGAGAAGGAAAAATGTAAAATAGAAAAGTTTGAGAGAAAATATATAATATAATGGAGAGAGATAGATGGAAAAAAATGAATTATTAGGAAATGTCTTAAAAAGATGTTATAAAAATAAAATAACTCGCAAAAAATGAAAACATATCCCATTATTGTTTATTATATATGTTTTCTGTAGTTGAAAGACAGATCATTTTTTTGGTCGAAAAGAAAAGATAGCACATTGTCTAGTAAAGCATGTAGAAAGCAACATTAATTGTCAGTGACTACTATGTAGTAGCAGGTAAACTCAAGAGGTTCTTTGTTTGCTTGTATATATGCTCAAGTTGTCATTGAGGACGTATAGAATAAAAGTCACTCGCTCTAAAAAGCATGAAACACACGTATGAAAACAGTCACCAATTGTTTCCATCAAACACTCCCAATGTTTGGTTAAATGGATTACCTTTGTCCTTAAGAAAAAATATACAGAATATATTCCCTTTATTTGGTTTAAAAAAAGGAGAAAAAAGTTTATTTTAGATATCAAAATTAAAATTATTATTTTCTTTTCTTTCTTTAAAACAGGGGACCGTGTAATTTATCCCAAATAGAAATGAGATTAAATAATCTCATTTAAGTGGTCCAATAAAATTAAAACAATTGTATATATTATGAGTTTTTTTTTATACACACATTTTTGAATAGTTATATACTTTTCCTATTATTTTTTTACTACTTACACATTTCCTCAATATTTATACCTTTTGGCTTCTATGTGGTGTTTGTTTTTCATCACCCTCATCATCGCATAATCTCTCTTTCACCTTCTCAATAACACTTGTATTTACACTCTTCAATCAACACCTTGTAGTCTTGCACCATCGTGTCTAATTGTTCCCCCAATTGTTTTCCCCCTAATATTCTGCCACGCTCGGCATGTTCTACTAGTTTAGAGACGTTTGAATATAACGGCAAATTGGAACTAAACAATTTCCAAGTGAAGTTGAAAAAATTACTGAGTATTATTATATCGTCTACCCCTTAACAGATCGAGTAACCCATCGATTTTCATACACATATGAACCTGTGATATATATTATCCTACACACGTTCATTGCGTTTTTAAGTGTAATTAAACATATTAAGGTAAGGTATATAAAAATCATAAATCATTTATGCTTGTTAAATTGGTGATGGAAGGTGGGTAGTTTAATGGCAGTGCGTAAGCAGTAGCCTGTGTTGTCGTCATTTTCTTCCACGGATCCAAGATTGGATGAAAAAAAATGAGATCTCATCATATTTTTTTGTAAGAGATGGCATAAAAACAATTGTATGCACAAAAAACCCTAAATCTAAAGTGGGCAGAATTTAAAATTAGTAAAATATAATGGGAGGAATATATAGTTACTCAAAATTTTATGTATAAAAAAATTTAAACAAGTGGGTTCAATTTTTAATATTGTTATTCTAATTTTAGGGAGCCATGTAACATGAGGTTGTTTAACCCTAATTTTAGTTGGAGTTAATTAGTCATATCTTAAAATAAACAAAGGATAAAAGCTTTGAAAAAGAGAGAGAGGGGAGAAAACAATTATTATAGAATTGAAAAGCACAGAAGACAAATGAATGGATAGTTGAGGGGATATTTGATTTTTGTTAAACTTTTTGGGCCGGATTAGTTATGGTCTAAAAATTTATATATGATAAATTATAGAGAATATTATTTTTATTATTGTGTATGATAACCTCGCGGTTAGGAAATGATCCATTACATATTAATATTCAATAGGATTCGACTCTCCTAAAGTGTGAGGATAGTGCACTTTGGAAAATAAAGTGCAATAACAATTATTAATTCAAAAAAAGTTGTTAATATTATAATTAACTTTAGATTTTTCACATATATATTTTCGTGGTTAGAATATGAAGTGAATAATTCTTATTAGAGAATAAAATAAGAAGTCGTAGTTATTAAAAAGAAAATCAATATTGATGTTACATATATATACATAACAAATAATGTGTATCGGTATCAAAACAAATCATGTATATGCATTATTATATCAACCATAGCTTAATTTTTTTTATTTATGGCTGAAATTACGTATTTTATCTTTATTGAGTCTACCTGTCATCTTATGTTTTCTTATCCTTTTTCTTCTACTATATGGAAACGGTGTTGTTATAGCTGGTTTGGAACTCAAGTAGTCATGCCTCAAGATTGTAGTAGGAACCATCTTTTACAGCATGTGTATGGTTTCTCAGGGAAGGAATCTTAGACGGTTTGGTGGTTTGCAGTAACATGGATTCTGGAATATATGTGGTGAATCATAAATGAATGAATGTGTAGGATAAATTTATTAACTTTTATAAATATTAATTTTAAAGACATATTAACCTTGATTTTTGATTGTATAACAATAGAAAATTATTTAAAGTGCATATCTACTAAACTCTCTCTCTCTCTCTCTCTCTCTCTCTCTCTATATATATATATATATATATGAGATTGGCAAATATACATTCTCATATTTTTAGCATAAGTATGTTAACAAATTACATTATTATTGATATACTTTAAAATATTCTTTAGTTATAATTTGTTAACGCACAGATATAAAAAATAAGATTTGGCACGCTTTACTAGTATTTGCTATCATACGTTCTTAATTTTTAGTATAAGTGAGTTAATAAACTACATATAGATATATTTTAAGATAATTTTTAGTTATAATTTACTAACATAATTATACTAAAAAATAATGGTATCTATGATAACAAATCCATATAAACCGTTAACTTTCCATTTTTTTTTTAAATAACAAAGTTGACGTCAATGGCTTTATTATCAACTTCTAAAGTAAAACAGAAAAAAAAATATAAGTCGACAATAACATTGTCAATTCCCACAAATTTAAAAAATACATTAATTAATAAGTTGATCATGAAAAAATAGACTCCATTGACAAACCAGTTATCAACTTACACAAATTTAGAAAATATTTTTTTAAAGTTATAACATTTACTTATAAATTTATAATACATCTACCCCAGCTGTGTAAAAGAGCCAGCTGACGAGTAATTTAGATCATCATCATTTAAGTGGAAAACATTTTCAGAAATCTCTCAATGCATGTCTTGTACTTCTTCATCACGAGTTCAGACACGTTAATTGATCCCTTTATCAATTATAGTGCCAGTCCTGGCCGTTCATACTTTTTACTTCACACGTTCGGTAACCCCCTTCAATGGCATGCATGCCTTTTGCTTTTTGGTTTTTCCGGGAGGTATGATATAATGTTGTTGCCTCTAACATAATTGAGAATAAAACATTACAAAAAAGGTGTTAAAAAGAGGTTGATAGAACATGATGCATCAATTACATATATATATAGTTACATATATAATATATTGTCTTATGTTCGTTTTTCTAAATTAACTTTTCAAATACTGATAAAAATAAATAAATAACTTTTCTAATAGTGCTATTTCGATCTGATCCTTTGGACGGGAAGGTGTCAAGGAGATATTGTGTATAGTGTGGATGGCAGTCATGTTTAATTTTATACCTTTTTTTTTTAGAAGGATGGTACCAATATTATTCCACTAAACTTAGGCCTTAGTTAAATAGCTTATATGCATGTTTATCTAAATATAAAATATAGACATTTTATCGATAAACAATTTTTCTCACAAAATTATAACATTTTTCTTTTGCTAACTTATAACTTTTTCTTTAATTATAACATTTTTAGATGCTTTTTCTTATGAGTAAAATTTTATTAAAATAGTTTTAGATGCTACAATCTTATCATGTTAATATTGGTATATTACATTAATAAATTAGATTAACTCGATCTTATCCCATAAATTTCAAATCTTGATATAGTCGAGATCAAATTTAAATAAATGATCCGATTAAAATTTCAAGTCAAAGTATGGATTAAAATAAACTCGTCTCTTACTTACCCCTATGTTAGGTATGTTATAAAAAAGAAAAAAAATTCAATCAAACAATTTTAAACTAACTTTTCAACTTTAAATTAATTTTACTAAACATAATTGTTTATATATGTAATGTGTATTGTATGTGTTTGCATGCTAAATATATCTTAACATATTAATTTAGGCTATTTCTACATGTAATATATATATATATATATATATATAATATTATTTAACAACTAATAAAACCTATATATTAATTACTTATTTTATCAACCAAATAAAAAAATATTTTAACTTGATAAAGTTTAAATCGTGGATATAATTCAAGGCCAAGATAAATCATTGCTACTTTTCAAATTGGTGTATTGATTGTATTTATTATCTATCTTTATCCATATGATTTATAGTCATATAATACTCTTCTAAATGGATTAGAATACCCTTATACTTAGTTTCTTAATGATATATTCATAAAATAAATGCATTACTTCTAATACAAGAGGTACTTTGAAATTACAAGAAGATAACTTATACATAGAACTAGTTGCATACAAAGTATGTGTGTGTGTGTATATATATAACATGAACTAAGGTGCTCGGTTTTTTTTTTATATATCGCACACATAAAACGCGCCTTTAATTGGAAAAAAATGCATAAATCCATTAAACAAAGCAAGTAGACATAAACAGATCATCAAGTCAATTTCCATAAAAAAAAAAAAAGCCAATTGACGTGCCAGAAAACGTGTAGATATTACGTTTTTTTCTTTCTATCGGCACGTGTAGATATTACGTATCTGTGTTGTCGTTAGAAGGACTGGGATAACATAACGTACAAAAGTTCATGTTTCCTATAATAATAACCGAAGGAAAAGGAAATAATTAATGTGAGTAGGCTTTTTATAATTTTGCATTTCCAAAAATATAATTTAGGGCCGCCAAATTCATGCACGCTCGAGCGATGGCTTATGTTGTGTCATTTTTGGACCCTCTTGGTGGCTGCTGCCTAATCTTTATATTAGCGTATCCATCATAATGAGGTCATTGTTCAATTTTTTCTTTGTATTTCAATTAATTATGATTTTTAATTTTGGTTCTTGTTGTATGATCACTTTCAAATTCTATTTATCGCCATAAGTTTCTCTGGTTACCAGATAAGAATAGTAAAACGAAAAAGCTATTTGCTCCTGTATACATGCATGGATCTAGCTCATGCAATGAACAATATTAAGGATGATGACATTTCCTTTTTCTATTTCATCTATAAGTAACTTCTGGTTAACTAATTACCAAATACGAATAATAAAACGAGAAAAAGCTAGCATAGGTGTGCTCATCTACATGCATCGATCTCATGCAATGAATAGTATTAAGGACGATGACATTTCCTTTTTCTAGCTATTTCATCGGATGATTATCGAACCATTATTCATTACCAAATGCTTTTTTTTGATATAGTATCAACATATATAAATAATATGTTAACAAATTCGTAAACTAAATTAATATAGATAAATCCTTTAAGTATATATGTTTAAAATTTAATTCCCAACTGTGCCTATATAAGAAACTTTGTTAAGAAAAACAAAAAATATTTTAGTAATTTCTATACTTTAAATGTAATTAGTACGCTCGTTTCTGACTATTGCCTAAAAAACATCCTTTATGCCAAAACATAATATTATAAATAATATCTTAGATAATTCAGATAGAAAATTTTATTAAACACTGTTAGTCAATATAAACTATTTACACCTTAGAAGTTATCATTCTGGATTCCAGGAGGTAGAGTACTCAACAACTAGCAAAATCTATTCTGCACATATATAATTTGATTTAGATATCTCCATATTTGTTTGTTGACAACTGAGCTTTCGTAGATGATCGATAATCTTTTGACGAGGTAGAGATTGATGCTAATGCCATTAATGCATATGTAAATACTACTCTTGGCAAAAGAAAATATCAATACACTGCAATTAGTGGGAAGTTAAGTTATTTGGTTAGTATATATGTGATATCAAATATTGTTTTGCGTATGAAAAGCGCACCTATACATGTCTACGTGATTAGAGTTGTTTAAATAACATAATTATTAAGCGATTCTTCGTCATAATTTTGTCGAGTTAAAGAATAATCAATTGAGACGAGAGGATAATTGATTTTAGTATCATGATGTCGATCTAAAGCTTGGGTTGATGTCTTTCCTTTATAGGATGTATACAAAGGAGAGGCTATGTAGATCTTTTCGTCATAGTTACATTAACGTGTCCATGCTTCCTGATAAGAAAAAAGACAAGAGGGTTACAATAGGAGAAAAGAAAAAAGAAAAAAATTAGAAAAAAAAAAAAATCCCGAATGAAAATGACATTGATCAGTTGCGCGCGTGAGAGGAAAGGTGCATGGTGTAGCCACTTGTGCTTGTGGGGTTGGGTCAAATTAATTCAGATATGAAGAAACCAAGAGAGAGCAAACACGCACCCAAGGGTCCCATACCCTACCAAAACCAAAGATGACACAAACTCTTAACGAAGAACATGGTCACATTAATTTCAAGTGACAAAAGATGGTAGGGGTCCATCAATATGTGCACACATACATTCTCCACGA
>PYAF01002719.1:61909-78333 GCA_007407185.1 Glycine tomentella | reverse complement strand
CCACTTGTGCTTGTGGGGTTGGGTCAAATTAATTCAGATATGAAGAAACCAAGAGAGAGCAAACACGCACCCAAGGGTCCCATACCCTACCAAAACCAAAGATGACACAAACTCTTAACGAAGAACATGGTCACATTAATTTCAAGTGACAAAAGATGGTAGGGGTCCATCAATATGTGCACACATACATTCTCCACGAGTTTTTCTGCTATGTCTTTTAAAACTAACTTGATAATTAAACTTCCCTTCCAATTATTTATCTGCTCTCTTTCCTTTTCCCGATATTAATGTTTCCCACCCAACTTGGCTTGCTTCTATATTCTCTAAGTGACACAACTCATATGGTGAAAGCATTCTCCTCTCTCTCTCTCTCTCTGAACAAGTCATTCTCCTCTCTCTTAGTTCTAAAAGCATTGGCAATTTCTTCAAAATTCAGATTAATTAATTATTTTAGCCCCTAACTTACCATTATATTCACTAAAACTCATTATTTTTTTAGAATGAATTTTCTCGTAGAAATTTTGTGTCTATGACATTAAATTAGCAAAATCTTAATTATTAATATTTATAAATATGTGTAAAGAGATACAGAATGAAACTTTTACATGACAAAATTATAAGCACATTTAAAATAGAGAAATTGTTAGGTATTATTTAATAAGTATTATGAGTTTTTTCTTATAATATAATTTTTTAAAATACATATCATATAAAAATTGAATGAGACCATGAATAAATAGAGATTTTAAATTGCCTAATAATTTCTTTACAACATAACAAGATTATATCCTATTATTTTCAACTCAAAGTAGCATCAACGCTTCATTAACGGGAAAAGAAATTTTATCTCTTTGGAAGTGAAGATGTGACGTGCATCCTACACACTTCAAAAGTTAGTCATTTTAACTCAATATATTGGCTGCTCACAGCATACCCATGTGTTAATTGAATTGTTAAAAATTTGTCCACTTAATTATAAAAAAGAAATGAACAGTTCATGTGAGTGTATATGGAGCTAAAGTCCGTGATCAGCTTGTAAGATAGAGAAACATTAATTTAAGTGTAATTTTATCAGTTCATATCATATTGAAATTCTAATACGTTTTTTTTTATACAAAATTCTTTATTATCATCCAATTACAATTTTTTTTAATATAATGCTTAAAATAGTTATTATAAAATTCAACAATTTTATCATATATGAAAACTTATAATTAAATGATAGTGAAAATTTTACAGTGTCATTGTATTTAAATTAAATTCTTTTATATATTATTGTAAATTTGAGAGTATAAATTCATTTTAATCTTTTAAACATAAAAACATTGTGAATTCATTATTTACTGATTAATTTTATTGATTCAATATCCCTCGTATTTTAAATTTGTAATGTTTTAGCCTTTCCATTTAAAATGATGAAGTTGATTGATGTCTGAACCAAACTTAATGGTAGAGAAAAAAAAAAAACTATTCTTAAAGTTAAGTATATGAAAATAAAAGATAGAAAATATAAATTTAGTTTCTAAATATGCAAAAAGAAAGATAAATTAATTTTATTTTTATGAAATCATTTTGTGATTAAATTATAACGTTTAAAGATCAATTTAATAATAAATTATAATTTTTGAGAATCAAATTGATATTGTGATAAAATTTAGGATCAATTTATCATTAAATTTTTTACATCATTGATTTGTCACACTTTTACATATTCAAGAATTAAATTAAAAATTTTCTTTTTTCAATAACCAAATTATCATCATTTCTCATTTGCAAGAAAGAATTTTACTATTATTTTTTTAAAAAAACGGGAGTTTTAGTTTTATAGCATATACTTTGTTTATTGTTCAACTATATTCTTAGACTTTTTATAAGAGTTAGAGTTCCTTACTCTTCCTTTAATTTG
Organism: Glycine tomentella; assembly: GCA_007407185.1. Lineage (NCBI taxonomy): Eukaryota > Viridiplantae > Streptophyta > Magnoliopsida > Fabales > Fabaceae > Glycine > Glycine tomentella. The sequence continues at coordinate 76,427 of PYAF01002719.1, read as the reverse complement.
ATTTGATTTAGCTTATAACAAAATATGTAGAAAATAAAATATAAAAAAGTATTTTTTGTTGATAATAAGGCAACATGCGTTCGGACCACTTTTTCTCGTTTTCTTAATTAAATAAATTTCTTGCGTTCTTAGCGGCTCCGTAAGTCGAGGCCTATAAATACATTAGATTGCACCTCTGAGAACAGCACTCCTCACAGCATATACTGATCATAAATCACATAGCTAGTTGTTTAAAGTGAGAGAAAAAGAAAGAAGAAAATGGCAAACTTTCCAGTTGTTGACATGGGGAAGCTTAACACCGAAGAGAGAGCAGCAGCCATGGAGATTATAAAAGATGCCTGTGAGAACTGGGGTTTCTTTGAGGTACTAATTACTATGCCCCCCACAAAAGAAATTTTAATTCTCTCTTGCATGTGTGTTTTTGTGAAAAAAGGCTTTTATTAATTTTGTGGGTTTTGTTTTTCAAAGTTGGTGAACCATGGGATATCCATTGAGTTGATGGACAATGTGGAGAGGCTCACAAAAGAGCACTACGGGAAGACTATGGAGCAAAGGTTCAAAGAAATGGTGGCCAGCAAAGGGCTTGAGTCAGTTCAATCAGAAGTCAATGACTTGGACTGGGAAAGCACCTTTTTCCTGCGCCATCTTCCAGTCTCCAACGTTTCGGACAACACAGATCTTGATGAAGAATACAGGTCAAACATATAAGTACATTAAAAACAAACATGTTTGGATTAAAGTTTACAAACTGAATTCATAAAAACAATTCCCCATTTTTTCTTCTTTTATATCAAACTGGATTTCAATGTAAAAATGAGGTAAAACTTAGATTACAATCAGACCTAACTAAAAATATAAAATAAAAGGTTTTTTTAGTCTCCAAACATGTGCCTATATTTGGTTTACTAACTACCTTCAATTTACGTTTCTCCAATAAACTCAGTTTGATGATATCTTGGTTTCTCTCAAAAGTATGTTCACACATATTTATATTTGGTTTGAAACAAAAAAAAAAGTAATATAATCGATCAAAGTTAGTTTTCAAACTCAGTTTGCAAAATATGAAATCTTTCAGATTTATGTTTACAAACTTTATCACAAATCATGCACTAATTTGCTAAATCATATCTTTGTGCATATTTAAGTTCAATTTTTTTGTACAGAAAAAAGCTGTGTCTAACGGGGACACATGTACGTCCTTTGTGTTTTGTTCTTCTTTCAGGAAGACAATGAAGAAATTTGCACTGGAATTGGAGAAACTTGCAGAGCAGCTTCTAGACTTGCTGTGCGAGAATCTCGGGCTGGAGAAAGGGTACCTGAAGAAGGTGTTCTATGGATCAAAGGGTCCAAATTTTGGGACCAAAGTGAGCAACTACCCTCCTTGTCCCTCCCCTGATCTCATCAAGGGCCTAAGAGCTCACACTGATGCTGGTGGCATAATCCTACTGTTCCAAGATGACAAAGTTAGTGGATTGCAGCTTCTCAAGGATGATCAGTGGATCGATGTCCCACCAATGCGTCACTCCATTGTAATCAACCTTGGTGACCAACTTGAGGTACATACTTACTATATCTACATGCCGACATGTCCCACTATCCCTTTTTAATGTTCCTTACTAGCACTTTTCACCATGCCAAAAAACAATGACAAAGGTTAATTAATATATTAGTTAAAGAATTCAAAGTAATTTTTTTAAATTGAAATACATAAAATTATGCGTTATACATGCATGATTATTTAATATATTTTTATAATTTTCAAAATAAATAATTTTTCTTTTAATTTTTTAAGCAATGGTGTCCTAAAAACACTAGTTATCAAGACCCCAAAAATATATCCCATATCATACATACACGTTGCAATCAAAGATCATACTGTGATATATATAGCTTTGGCATTCAGTGCATTATTAACTTTTTAATAGTGAGTTTTGTGCTTTTGTGGCCGTGACATTAACAGGTCATAACCAATGGCAAGTACAAGAGTGTGATGCACCGAGTGATTGCCCAAGCCGATGATACCAGAATGTCCATAGCTTCTTTCTACAACCCTGGAGATGATGCTGTCATTTCTCCTGCACCGGCTTTGGTGAAGGAATTAGATGAGACAAGCCAAGTGTACCCGAAATTTGTGTTTGATGATTACATGAAGCTCTATGCTGGCCTCAAGTTTCAGGCTAAAGAGCCAAGGTTTGAAGCTATGAAGGCCAATGCAAGCTTGGTTGATGTGGGGGCCATAGCCACAGTTTGAGTCTCAGGCTCTCAGCATGTGGAAGCAAGATGGGAACGGTTATGTGTGTTTTCTCTTAATAATAAACAAGGGCTACTCAGAACATATTAGTGTTTGTTGTCCTTGGATAATTGGCATGGAAGCTTGAGCTTGTGCAGTATAATTAAAACCTTATAGTTTAAAATAAAAGTATTAATTAGGTTTATCTTAATGCGTATGATCCGTGATATATATGATATGATGTCGCCTATGATATGATGCTTAAGTTAGTGTGATATGTAGTGATACACTGTTTTAGAAAGTAACCTCATCTTGTCCATTTTACAAGGATCTGTCTCTCATAATTCCTCTTTGGCTTACGATTATGAACAATATAGAGTGACATATTCTTAGTTTTTTTTCTTTCTATATATATTGCTCCATCGTATCATTTTTCTTCTATATGATTAAAAAGAAAAGAAATAAACTCGCATTTAAATTTTTCTTTCTTGTTATATATATTATTAACAAGTGGGGTGTGAGGAATGCTATAAAGAAATAGAATGTGGAAACGATTTTTTTTCTTGATTTTTTTTGCTTGCTATATATGATCATGCATGTCATGCATTGAAATAACAATAAAAAATAGAGAGGGATTTCAATTAAACTTAACCCAAAATAAACACACGGGAAAATTGAAGACACTTAAAGTTTGTGAAGTGGCCTAAGGGAATTGACGACTCTTAAGCACTAGTAATCTACTATTTCCCATCTTTTTCTAGCAAGTGGGGACACATCCACAGAAGAAAATTGAAATAAATGAAAATACCGAAAGGAAAAAGGATTTTCTTTTGATTTTCCCCCCATGAAATGGAACGGCTCACATGTAATCTTAACTCATTTGGACAATTTTGTTTGATGACGTTACAAACAATGCTTATTTGGATTTATTTTGGGCAGTTAATTAGTTAATTGAAATTTAATACCCACGTAAAATATTTACGCATGTAGCGACAGTAACCCAATCCTGTTGTCAGATCTTGTTCCAATCTCTGGATTGAGTTCCATGTCCCGTGGTTTTGGTTTTGCAGAGGTGATGATGTGAATATGTGATGTAAAGGCAAAAGTGCAAACCATTAATAGTTTTTTTTTTTTTTTTCTTTTTGAAGCAAGCATTAATCGTTATTTAGTAACTACTCCTTTGTTAACTTCAATTACGCCAAACGTGCATTTCATATGGCATTGGTCTTGTTCATGATATATGTTAAAAGATTTAATTATTCACTTGACCTCAACTACTCTCTCCCCTTGCCTGCTTGTGCCTTTTTTCTTATTCTTTATTTTCTTGATAAAAAAATAAAGTTCAATTGCATGTTGGGCTATTAAATTAATGTCATTCCAACCTCTCATAGCGGTTGATTACTTTTTAAAGGGGAGAAGGCCAGTCCTTCTGATTGGTAATTAATTAAGTTTCCATTTGAGGGACCGAAAGGTACAATAATGATATGTTATAAACTATTGGACAGCGACCAAACAAGAATTTTAATCATGTTAACAATCTAAAGTTGGTAAGAAAGCAGTTTCCTTGGATTTGAAACCCAACGCTGAATGGCTTCCAGTAGCATCTGGAAATAAATTAAAGAATTGGGGGCAAAGTAGGTCAGTGTGTATAATTGATAAACAAACTAAATGGATTCTTGTTTTATACTGTTTCATTTTGATTTATTAAACCTCTGGGGAATTTCTACAAGTCATGATGCTATATTGGGACCACAAGCACCACTTCTCCAAATCTACCTTCTTCCCGGCCCAAAATAAATACTTCAATTATGATTTGAAATGCTAGAACACATCCTCTGACACACACAAAAAAAAAACTTATATATTTACCAATTAATTTAAATATAATACATATATATCAAATATTATGAATTTTTTTCTCATAATTAAGAAATTTGGATGTGTTACATAAAACTTGGCCAGGATAATAGACACATAATGATATGAGAAATCTAATAATTTCTCTTCTAACAGACTATGTACTATTAGCCAAAATTTGTTGGAAAAAAATATTATTTTGTGGGTCTCAATTTTTATTAAATAAACTTCACTTGTATGATTTTTTTTAATCAATTTTAACTAACAAGAAGTTTGTTAGAAGGATTGTGTTAGAAAATGTTTCACTCATATAAAATAAGCATGAAAGGAGAATCATCAACGTGTCGTACTAATACCAATTATATAAAGGAAAGAATGAAGTAAAGCATGTGAATTGATCGCTTACTTAATGTCCATCAACAACATAGATTTTCCCTATATTACTTTATTACTTTGCTGGTAAACAGAAACAAGTTTGTGTTATATCCCGTTGTATGAGATTAATAATTTAATGGATTCGCATTACATAAGCTCGACAGAAAATTGTGGTTGCGCGGTAAATAAGATAATGCATTCCCGTTGAGATCACCAGCAAATGTTGCTCACTTTTCATCAGTCAAAAAAGGCACTCTAGGATGTAACTGACAGTCATAATCTTTGATGAAAATGACAAGGTAGGTTTTTTTTCTCCTTTAACGATAAAATAAAAAAACACACTCACCAGTTATAGGTGCCTGGGTAAGGTAATTATATGCTCCTCTAACGTGAGCTTTTGATATAAGGATAAGGATTCTTTCGTTAGGCCTTCTACCATGCAAATAATGTCCAAAGAGGAAACAAACCTACAGGCACTGAAAATTAATTTGAAGCTTTATATAGTTTTTTTAGTGTACGTAAGAGGAAAAATGATACTTGCATAGATTTCATAACTTACCCTTCAGATTCAGAGTCAGCCATTTAAAATGATAGGTCAAACTGGATAAGAATATTGTACAAATAATTTATGTACAACAATACAGAATATTATAAAACACTTATGTGAAATAATAGTTTTTAAAGAATTAATGGATGGTTAGTTCAACTACTTGAACAGATTAGTTCGATTTATTTTATTGGTTTTGTTTTAATAAGTTTAGTCTTGAGTTGTTGTTTTTTTTGCTGGAAAGTCTTAAGATTAAACTATATGAACAGATTAGTTCAATTTGTTATATGACTCTTTATATTTTCAGTTAATGTTAAAGGACCCGTGCTTAAACTTCTAAGAAAAAGTGATTTAAAAATGCGCATAAAAAATTCTTCTGAAGATTTTAACAAAATTAAGTTATCTTTTAGAGTTAATTATTAAAAAAAACAATTTTATTTAAATAGATAAATATAAATAGAACTTTTTATAGCTTTTCAAAATAACAAGAAATCTGATTTTTTTTAGATTCTTGTTATTTTTAAAAGTTTAAAACAAACTAACAAAAAAAAGTTAAATATAATTTTAAAAAAACTTTTTCATATTGAATTAAAACAAACGAATTCTTTTTTTTTTTCTTTCTTATAACTGGATGCCACATGGCCAAAAAAAAGAATTCTAGATTGGTTAGACCTTCTTAATTTTTTTTAAAAAATATCTTCTTAGACAGTTTTTTTAGAAAATATCTTAAATGTTCACATTCTAAAATAATATTTTAAAAAAATTTGTCTTAGAAACACCTTTTTTATTTTTTTTTTAAAATATCTTCAAAGACAACTCTCACAAAGAATCGTCTTAAAAATTGTTAGCTACAAAGACGATATCATCAGAAATATTAACTTTTGATGACATTACAACCATCATTAAAAGGAGTATAAAATCATGGTTAAAAGTTTTTTTAGTGGTGTATTCAACTTAATTTATTTCTAACAAACTAAGTTTTATATTAACAATTTGTTGGATTATGCAAGATACATTAAGAAAAGAATATATATATATATATATATATATATATTCAATGTCTTGAGAATATAAAAAATATTTAATATTTACTATTTTCAAACTTAAATATAAGAAAAAAATCATATATGATAGTTCAAAACATAAGCAAATTTTAAATAATTTTATCTTATTTAATGATATCATCTTTAAATATTCTTCATTTAAGTGAAGTTTTATTTCAAATTAAGTAGTGCTCATGCATTTGCAAATTTTTTGATGAAAAAATACAAAGAGTTAGAAAAAATAAAAGGGAGAATGAAGTTTACAAAATGACAATTATATATATATTGTTCTGTCAACATGTGGCAAGTGGCAAGTGGCAACGGCTGGATGACAGTCTTTATACAGTTATAGATGATATCAAATTTTATTGTAAGACTAAAAAAGTTAAATAATATCAATTATCCATATCTAAATAAATCATACACACTCACATGTTGACCGAATGAACTGTCTTTTGTTTGATTTGCACGTCTAACTCACTCAGCCCGTGAGCTGATGAACCAGTACGCAAGCTGAATAACAAAAAATATATATAAGAAATATAAACTTTTATTTTTTAAAATGATTGGAAAACCTGAAGAATTATAAAACAAAATAATAAGCATAATTTATTTATTATTCTGAAATTTCTAATATGACAATATTAGATAATGACAAAATCAAGTCGGATCTATTTTTTTATAAAAATTAACTTAATGATTATACATTTTTGTTTGAGTATCATATTTTAAATAAATTATTGTTACATTAGATATTTAAAAACAATAGACAAATTATGCTTATTAATTAAAATTATATTTATTATCATGTTTGTTTTAACTTATGTTTACTTTCTTATTATTTTTAAGTGGTTAATGTGATGTTATACTTGCAACGACTAAAAAAAAGGAAAAAATAAAAATTAAATATATTTTAAATAATAATTATTTTCGTCATTGAATATGTAGAGAACTGACAAATTTGTCCCTAAATGTGTCACGTAAGCTCTTTCATTAAATATAACGGATGGAAGTTAATGAATGGATAGATTTGTCGCACTTTTTTTTACTTTCAAGGACTAAAATTTGAGTTTTCATCTTTCAAAGACGAATTGTCATTACTCTACACATTCATGGACAAAAATGATTATTTACCTTTTATTTAATCATCTACTTAAATCCATGTTACAGAACAATCATCAAACATGCACGGCAGTAAACTTATCCTAAGCACTTTGCCACAACTAATGAATTCATCACACTATGGTTTTCACTTTCCCTGATAGAAAGAACCCATCAGAACACTGGCGTGCAGCGCAGAGGCAGTCAAATATTTGTGTTTCGTTTACCTACTTGCTTTTCTACTTTTGCTTTTACTTTTCAGAGCACGGAGCACCATCTTCTGAGATGAGAAACTGATTCAGCACTAACAAGAAGTCCACAGCACATCTTACCTTACTCCCAAAGCATTACAAGTCTTACACAATAGATTTCCTTCAACAAATCATGTCTCCAAAAAGTAATAAATTCAACGTATGCCCATATAAAATAAAACCTCACTATGTAAAATGGACAAAGCTAGCAACATTTGGGAGAAGAAACAATCAAACATATCTTTCAATAACAATTATGCAGACCTCAACAAAAAAATGAACAAGAACGACTGCTCTTTGGTGTGTGAAATTGAGTGGAAACTCATACTCGTGAAACAAAAAAATGAACAGAAATAATCTCTTTCAACTTTCAGATTGCCAAGAATTTGAGCAAAAATTAAGAAAAACAACTGGAGAACTATCTAATTTAGGCGCTCAAAATTGTCAGCTTCCAATTAAAAGGCGTCAAGAATTCCCCTTTGAGCTCAGACATGTTGTCCAGAGGCTTCATTGAAGATGCCACTGAGAAGACATGGACAATATTCCAAAGCCACACATCATCCATCTCAAATTGGACTAGCCTCATTGATCTCTATTTCACCAGCGTAATTGAATTGTGTCCTCGTGATCCTTCCCCCTAGCATCTCCTTAGAACCATTGAAATATCACCCTCAGAAGCTCCTGCAAGCTTGAAACACAGCCTAGAAGCACCCGGGTTTTTCTTCTAATCACTCATTCCTAATTTGCATTCAACTAGGGATTGTTGAAAAAGCATATTAGCCCAGAAAAGGTGAATCTGCAATCTCATGATAGCTGCTTCTTCTGCAGATACATCACCCTGACCCCCAAGACTGGAGGACTCGCCATCATCAGTGTGCCACTTACCTGCAGTTTCCTTCTCAATGTTATTCTTTTTTGCTTGTATTGGGATCCTTTATCTCATTTGCTCTCTGTTAAAAAGTTGTAGTGTCATTTTGAAGCAGCTTAATCAAATAATCAAACTATCCTGAGCCTCCTCACTAGTCAGTTTCCTCACGTCTCCAAACAAAACTCAATCTCAAGTCAATATATGAGCATCTTGATCAACACTAACATGTAACAGAAAAGCTGAGGAAATTCAAACAACCAATCATCCATCTTCAGTACCTTCTGATGCACCAGGTTTTTCCCTTGGAGCATCTTTCTTTGCCTTAGCAATCCTCACCTTCATGAGCTTCCAAAACACATTCACTTGGGGATGCATCACCATCGATCGCTTCTTTTCTTCCAATAAAGGTCAGTACTAACTTCAACAATGTTTAGTCTCAGCATCCCAATTGAATCACTTTTATCCGTTTCATGTCCCTTTAGGAGATGGTATCTCAGCCAATCTAATTAAGGAGGTTATAGTCACCAAATCACCACCATTATCTTATACTAGTACTTGATCAAAACTAACTTAGACAATGGAAATCTTTTGTTCACTCTAAAACTGCCATTCACCAGCATCTGTGCATGCCTATGTCATGATCATAAAGAAGCTTGAACCCCAACAGCAACTTTGCCAACCTGTTCCTTCCAGTTTTTCTTTTCTTTTTTTGAATTTAGGAGATTTAATGAGTGTGGTACTGTGGTATGAACTATCTAAAAGTATGATCAAAAGCGATGTACGGGGAAAGTCTAGGAGACTAGGACTGGATTTAACCTGGCCTATTTAGATGCAGAGCAATGCTGGCAGATTGCTTACGAGCCCATTAACAGATACTAAGCTCAGCGGAAAGTGACAATGATATTGCCAACCAAGAATTTTTTGCAAGCATCTAACATGCAAGAACAACATGTGTAGGTGAAAGGAACTATAACTTGTCTTATATTAGAAAGTAGTGAAGAGAAATATCAGGAAAAAAAAAAAAAAAGATGAAGTGATCTTCATTATCATCAAATAGTACATATATACAATCAGGAAATGCAAAATTCGTAAAACTTAAAACAAATCTGCCACAGTTAGCAATGGAATTTTTCATGTTCGTGATGGCATTAAAAGAAAAGGTGATAGCATACACATTTTCACACCTTATAACCACCTCCAATTCGTGTGAACCTTCCAATTCCACCAACCAGTTGCTGTCGCTGACATTTTTTGTCCTCAAACATTTTATTATTTTCACATTATATTTCTTTTAATTTTATTTTTATTTTCGGTTTATTTTTCTTTAGTTGTCAGAATCTAAATTTTTCAGTGATAGATGGTTTCTAAAAGTCAACGCATGGAACCCTCTAGCTCTAAAGACAAAGTTCCAAATTCCAAAAGCAAGGAAAAAACAGGAGCAAAATTATAGACTCTCCATAATATTATTTTCTTTGATAATCCTCAGAGAGTGTGGTATGAACATTTAACCTAACAGAAGATTGTCAATACAAGATATTTCATGATCTTGATCTTAGAAAATTTAAGGGTGAATACACCTTTACTTTCTATAAAGACAATTACACCGGAGAGCAACCTTTTCCAAATTTAAACAATTTACGACCTCCAATCATTATTCCCTGCCTACAATCTTATTAATTGAATGTACTATGTATTGTGCCACTTATCTTACTTCACCTTAGTTGGATTAGAAGCAACAGATTTCTTTATACAGTCTACTATTCCTTCACAATCTGCTTCAAGAGCACAGACTGAGCTGTCATCATCCTCTGCATATGAATGAGGTGACCGGAGGTTCCCATGGGTTTGACAAGCCTTCATTGTCTTACAATGTTCAGCTTCGTCATCTCTGATATTTAAAAATACGTCGTACAGATTCTCTAGATGGGAAATAAATAAGTTGTTAATCATCAATGTGAGAAACGTTACTGCATTAAAAAGGTTCAATAGAAAGAGGTATTTGGTTTGTTCAGGAGAGATTAACCACACAAATGATATACAATGTTCAAAAAGTGATATATGATTAGCCACTTAAAAACTTTTGTGACTAATTAATTATTTTGAAAATGGACTTGTTTTTGGCAAATCCCCCTCTCCCCCCCACCCCAAAAAAAAAAAAACGACAGAACAAATTCAGTATAGTAAATTAGTAATAAAGTAATGTTGGACCAGGTTTCAAGGCATACCTATCTTAGGTCTTCTTGTATTGGGAACTCTGGAAGTTTGAAATTCATCTGAGGAAAATGATATGGGAAGTGAGAAATTCCAGTTTTTTCCTCCAGTAGAAAACCCGGGGTCTTAAAAATGAAAAGCTTACCAAATAAATACAAGTCATCCCCTGTATAATAATTCACAGCAACCTCAGGAGCTGGCATTTTTTTCAATTCATCTACAAAAAATTTGTCAAACTGTCAGGAGCTACTGAAGCACCATGTACAAATAGACTCAATCAAATAAGCATGTGAAGCAAAGAGAAACAATTTTTGGAACCTCCATCAAATAAAGTAATTAATATATGATGATACGTGTTGTATCACTGGTACCTGAAAGAAAAGGAAAATGACAGAAGAAAAAGAGGAAGGGATGGAAATATCTGAGAGCCAAGCAAGAAAGAAGATTCTCTGTTCTCCCAATTTCTATATTGATTCCTTCCTTATCCCAACATCAGTACAGTATTCCCTTATAACAGAATACCCACACCCTCTCTTCTCTAACTAACTGATCAATTCCCCTATTACCCCCAAGCATGAGAGTCGTGCACTAATTGGTCTTGGGCCTGTGTTGATACAACTTAGAGGGCTTTCCCATTTAGAGATCCTGTTCCTATCATATTATTTATTAAATAATCAATGCAAGATCATTTATCTGCTTTCTTTTTGTTATTTTTTTTGTTTAAACAACAAATTAAGGTAATTTCAAGAACATGTTAATCCAAGTTAGAAGATGAAAAATGTAAGCATCAATATAAAGCTAGAATAACCTAGCCTGTCATTATTCAACCACACTACAGCCTAACAGCTCGTCTTATCTTTAATTAATTTTCACAACTCATGAGCATGTATAAAACCAATGGTTTTCCAGACCTCAATTACAAAAGCATAAAACCAAGAGTTAAACATAGAATAAAAATCTAAATAGCACAAAAAAGAAAAGGGAAAAGAAAACTCCATAATACCTCCTTGAACCTTGATAAATTTGTCATAAGTTTCAAATGCATGACTCTCTACACATTCAGAAAAGTGATCTGCACTAGAAATAAACCATAAATAAAATCAGTAATTGAAGAACCAAGCTTACAGGTACCGAATGGTAGAATGTAATTCAGTCAACATGTTGATTAACTGTTGATAATTTAGCAAAAGCAACTATGTCAATTTCTTCATTCTTGTTTCTTAGTGCTGAACTGCTGATCAGCTGTGTTATTTTAGTTGTTTTAAGTTCAGCAACATAGTTTAATGTCAATTGTTTACCTCATTTTATTTTTATCAATTATGCAAAACCAAAGGCCATATGGGCATCTCAAATCTTTCTCATTTACTCTTCCAGTTTACTAGCGTCACTGGTATAACCAAACAAATAACTAGTAAAAACATGTAAATAGATGTGCAGGCAACTTCTATCTTTTCAATCAAGCAAGTGACATTTTTTCATTTGGTGTCTTCAAAACTCCTCATATGTATACAACTTATCTAAATTTTCAGTTCAGTACAACCAAGGAACTGAAAGACCTAGCAGGAATTGCAGTTAAACAAAATTCAAGTATTTAATACTTACATGCCATTCTTGGGCTTACTGCATACATTAAAACTGTCATAATATAATAAAATATTGCAATATGTTGAGCGAGAAACCGATCAAACCACCAAGCATTCCCCCCTAGTTCCTGCAATAGAAGTCCAAGCTTATCACATGCAATAAAGTATGTGTATAATAGAGTCACAAATCATGCATGTGATTGCAAACTACAAAACTTGCAAAATCCCCCCAAAAATATATTTTTGCTCCCCATTTCATTTATGAAGAATATCTTTCCAGAAAATATTTTCCAGTGTTTAGAGCAGAAAAACATTTTATGTTAGTTGATGTAGAAAAAAGCATTTTCTAGAAAAAAAAACAATACTCTATGTTGGTACTGTCATTCCATGACAATTAAACAGAACAGAAGATTACAACCATTACAGGAGGAATAAATTAATTCTCCTAAACTAATCAGACAACAGAAAATATTTAGAAAGTGCACCAATTGTATTAAGGAAAATAACTTTCTGGTTTTCATTTTTAATTTTTTTTTATTTTCTGGTATTTGCTTATTTGGCGTGAGTGAAAACATTTTCTGTTATTTAATGGCACAAAAAAAATTCAGAAAGCATTTTCCATTGTTTGGTGTAGTAGTAGAAAAGAACACAGCTTCCTGGTCAATTCTTACAACCATTGAACAGGGGCTTGAACAAAATGTAAATCTTATAATTCAATATGTTTGTCAGGAAGCTATTCTCTACTGATTTATTTTTTTTACTATTTTCTTCTGAAAACATTTACCACTGTCATGTTATTATCTATAAAAATAATCATGGATATGCAGTTATGCACATGATAGGAGTACAATCACGCGACTCAAATCATTATCTTCACAGGGAAACATACCACTGCATGACTAAGTGCATGTTTGGTTTGCCGTTGGGGAATTGATTGAGTCCAGAATTGATTTTGAATGCATTTCCACATGTTTGGTTTCACGTTAGAGAAGAATTCAGAATTGATTTTGAGTCCATAATTCATTCTAGGTGGAAGCAACTTTGAATAGCTTCTGCATTGGATCCAAAATTTTCTACTGAATTTTACTCCTAACATGATTTTATAATAAAACATTCAAACATAAATCACATTACTTCAAAATCAATTTTATAAAATCAATTACATTCAACATCAATTTTGCCAACACCCAACCAAACACACACTAATAGTGTGTTTAGACTTTAGATACCTCCTAGAATCAATTTTGACCCCCAAAATCATGGTGGAAAATTGAAAAAGTTGAAGCAATTATTTGCTGCTTTAGCCTTCAACTTGATTTTGAAATTGATTTTAGTAGAATTGAAAGCTAATCCAAACACATACTAATCCTATTTTCAACTACTAATCCTCAAAAATCAAAAGAACTCATAGATGCTGATGGACAACTAACAAGATTTGTGGAATGACATCTTTTGAGAATTAACCAATAAGACATCAATTACTTTAAAAAAACGTCAGAGATCTTACTTCCATGATGAGCAAGTGATGCATTTCATTCCAGCTCTCAGCAAAATGAACTTTCAGATAGTCCGCCTGCCTCCACCAACCAAAACTCTCATACATGTGGAGAACTGACATAAAGGCTGCCATAAATAAACAGTACACATAAATTAATACCAAAAAGTCACAATGAAAAATACCCAGTGACTCCCTACATTTACAAGAAAATTAAGTACACAATTGACCATGAGTCTATGATGCTTAACAATCATAGTAATTGCAAGTTCGCTATATCATCATGAAATTTAGAATAAAACCAAAAAACTAACAGGTTCATTTTTATAAAAAAAAAAAGTATAATCAAGTGTAGCAGTAAGAATTTCAAGCACTTACCAAAGTAAGGAACCCTGGCAATAGTTTCAAGCACAAAAAACCTTGCATAGTGTCTATCATGGTACAGAGTATCAAGTATCTTTATCACGGAATCCTGAAATTATCAGTGAAGCTGAAAATAAGTAATAAACAACAAATACTCACATCCATCTTCCTAGGAATAACAACCCCCAAAAGCAGAACCAACGTGTCAAGAAAGTTTCAACTATATGGAAAATCAAGGTTTTAAAAATCAGTTCATGACCACAACGCAAACGCAATTGTGACTGCATCGGCCGCATTTGTCCGCAGTTTCCTTCAATATCATCAAGTAACGCGATAAAACTGAAAATGCTTGCCAAATGCTGATACGCTAAATAACTCAACTAAAATGTTTAGCTAGTATTAGAGAATATACTATTAAGTCATAGTTTGTTACAGTAAATAGAATATTATTTGTTTTGATAATATTGGATAGGATATTAGTTGTAACCGTAGATAAGGTTTAGGAGTTTGTTATCTCATTCTTATCTTATCCTGCGTAGATCATGTAGTTATGTGTTATCCCATTCTTATCTTATCCTGCGTAGATCATGTAGT
>PYAF01002719.1:43010-60153 GCA_007407185.1 Glycine tomentella | reverse complement strand
TTACGTATTTGTGTCTTATAAAATTATAAATATAAATTGTTTTTGAATTATCACACGAAAAATTTATATTGTAATCAATAATTAAAAATAATCTTTCTAATTAATATTTTTTTAATATATAAATTACGTTTTATCTTTATAATTAAAAGTAATCTTGTATCAGAATAATATAAATTTGTTATTATAAATATAAAATGTAATTTATAAATTCAAAAATATTTATTGATTACAAATTTTAATTTATCTATTATAATAATTTGTGTTTTACACAAACTAAAATACTGATTAACCAAAAAATGGAAAAACTAAAATCACATGCAATTTAAATTAAAGAAGCAAAATACACGATTAAATCAATATTTATAAAGATACCTTATAAACTAACCGTGAAACAAAAGGACCGAGAATTTGGCATTCAGTATTGACAGAGGGTTTCGTAAGCAACTGATCCACCAGTGCTAAAAAAATAGCAATCTTATTTGTAAAAATATTAGCCAAATGGTTAGGTATGAGTTGTATAGCAAAGCAAGTTGTGAAAAGGATATGTTGTTGCAAATTAATGTGTGGAGGTCCAAACTCCAAAGTAAGTTCACAGATGTGAGCTGTTGATAGCTCTGATAAAAAGACCGAAGCCGGAGATGGCTCCAGTGTTCACGGACCCAGTCATTACATGCCACTTTTCACGCCTTAGGGCCCTGTCTTCTATTCTACTAGCCAAGTTCCTTGTACAAAACAACAATTGCTTTGTATTAATTATAACCCAATAATTTCTAGAATTCTCTTCATATTCATTATTAAAAAATTAAGTAAAAATTGATTATTTAGCTTAAAATGAGCAATTAAAATAACTTCAAACCAAACTTAATTATTCAGTCATAATTCATGGTTGTGCACTTTTAACTGAAGTTTCATGTCAGATAGATTTTTTTCCCAGTTTTCAAATTCCTCCCCTTTTAATTTTATCTTTGTTTTTGTTTGTTTTAATAATGAACAGATTTAAAGTCAAACATTTATGTTCCAAGTAGTTGAATTGTGTGTTAGATACAAAGGCCGGGTAAAATTGATTTTGATATAGTAATTACTTATAATGTGTAATCTTAAAATGTTGACTACGCTGCATCTTAACTACTAAGTAGACCCGATAGATTTCTACATGATACATATTTAAATTCAGATTTTTAATTTACAAAACAAAAAAAAAAAATATTCCATCCATGTAAATTTTGGTTGGAACCCCTCCCCAACCACCAAATAATTTCTACCAGAAAAACATACTAATTGATTTTCTAAAACAAGGCCGAAACTCTTTTGACATCTCCTAGATTGCCTGTGAGTTGGCGAATCCATTTGGGTTGAATAGCATTTCGTATCCAGGAAGACGACGTGGTCATGGCAAACTGTGATTTGATGGAGATTTATTAAAAGATAATGACAAATATGGTGTGATTAACCTAATGGGAATTGTTAAGTTGACGTGAGGCTAAAGCTACAAAAATTTTGTGTAAGGCTTTGTTTGGGAGTTAGGAGGGGAGGGGAAGGAAAGAGATTCAAGGGGAAGGGAGGGGAAGGAAAGGGAGGAAAATAAAGGAAGTTCCTTTCTCCTTGTTTGGGAGTTAAAAATATATTAAGAGAGAGAAATAGAGAATTAATAAGAAATTTTTACAATTTTTTCCTTATTTAAAAAATTAATACATTATATATTTTATACTGACTAGGGTAGGATAGTAATTTTATTAACAGTGACTGATATAATAATAATTTTAGTTACTTTTCCTTCTAAAACCCCCCAAATAGGGGGGACAACAATTTTAAGGCTTTGGAGGATTTCAAAGGAGTTTTGAAAATCCTCAAATCCTTTCCCTCAAAAATTAAAACTCCCAAACAACAGAATATCTCTACATAAACCTTTCCCTTCCCTCCCTTCCCCTCTAAAATTCCTCTCCCAAACAAAGCCTAGGAGTCTTTCCTAAACCTTTAACTAATATGAAATATTTAAAAGAGGAGGGACATTACATTATTGTAGTTTATACTTTAAAAGACAAGCAAAGAGTGCTGAGACAGCGACAGCAACATTCATTCACACTTCCAGATTTTAATTGCCAACACAATCACATGCACACCCTCTTGGATCCTATAGTTTCATGTGTTCCTAGGGTATGCCTAGATTTCCAAGGCCATGGAAGATGCAAGAGGGAGTAGTCTCCTACTACCAAAGAACATGGACGAGCACCACCCAACACATGATCATGGAACAACAGAATTGAGGAACTTCAGATCATACCTGAGATGTGTGTACGTGGATCACTCCAACGTGTGCAAAGCGGGTCTCTCATGGTCCGTGTTCTTCACTTTAGCCTTTGTTATACCAACACTCTCACACTTCCTACTTGATTGTCCCACCTGCGACCGTGATCATAGTCGACCATACCACATACCCGTGCAGATTTCTCTCTCCGTCTTCGCCGCCCTCTCTTTCATCAGTATTTCTTCATGGGATCGTAGATATGGTTTCAGAAGGTTTCTCTTCCTTGATAAATTAGGGGATGAAAGCCTCAAGATCCAACTAGGGTACTCAGAACAGATGCAGGTTTGTGAACTGTTCTCTTTCCTTTTGTTTCTTTTTCCTGTTTTATTTGGTATGAGTTCTATAATCTGCCATTCAATTTTTCTTCTTTAAGTAGGAAAAGTAACATAGTACTACTTTTTAATATTTTTGGTACAACACAATACACTTTTGTTTGCAGTAATTAGTTGCCATATCCCCTGAGAAATTGGCATGCAAATAGCAATTTTGAAATTGTACGATCTGCATTTAAAATAGGGAACACGATCATGGTCTTTTGGCAATTACTTTTCTGTTGTGTTTGTTTCCATCCTCTTATTCTTCAGAATTGTGGCAATTATGTGGACCACATTCAATAATCTGTTTGTTAAAACCACTTGTCGGAGAATTAATGGAAAAAATCAAGTTCCACATTAAGAGATGAGTTAGGCCAAAATAGAAGAACAAATTTAACTCACATAATCACATTATTATGGACTATTCAAACTGTTTAACAAAATAACTTAGTCTCTATTATGCAGGGAACCATGAAACTCATCTTGCGTTGGGGGCTTCCCTGTTTCATAGCAGAATGTGCCTACAAGATATGGTGGTACGTCTCGGGAGCATCACAAATACCACATTATGGTAATATATACGTGAGCAGCATCATTCTGTGCACATTGGACCTATGTTCTTGGCTGTATAGAACCTCCATTTTCTTCCTGGTGTGTGTTCTCTTTCGACTTATCTGCTACTTGCAAATACTTAGACTAGATGAGTTTGCTCGAGTTTTTCAGCAAGAAACTGAGGTGGGGTCAATCTTGTTGGAGCACCTAAGAATGAGAAGGAATCTTCGGATCATAAGCCATCGTTTCCGAGGTTTCATTCTAGCTTCTCTGCTTTTGGTGACAACAAGCCAACTCATTTTTCTGCTTATGGTTACAAAACCTCATGCTGATGTTGATATCCTCAAGGCTGGAGAGCTTGCGGTAAAGCTTTTCTCCTCCATTTATAACAACTTCAGTGAACAGATTAGTTATGTACTTATTTAACAACATTATGTCACAAACACATAATTAATAAGCTTCCTTACAAAACTTTAAACAAGTTAAAAGCATCGGTCTTAAACTATTTTTTTTATAAACTTAAAATTTAAGAAGAATGGTATGACAGTACAGATTTTTTTTACTTTGTTATCCAATTAAAGATTCTCATGTATAGTAACTTTGTTGAATTTTATAATAATTGTCTTAAAAGTAATGTAAACAATGGTTTCTGTTTAATTGGTAGTTTATCCTGGCAATACGTAACTTTAATACTCAAAAGATCTTCAATTTTCTTCTTAATGATCCTTAATAAATTGAGAATTCTACTATGCATTTGTTCAAAATGTTTAAGATGTTTTAAGCATTATGCAAATAGAATGTAATAGGTGAAGTTTAATGTTGCAGTTAGTCTCCATCACCCTGGTGAGTGGACTTTTAATACTCTTGCGAGGCGCAACCAAGATCACACATAAAGCACACTCCATTACAGGCCTTGCTGCTAAATGGCACATATGTGCTACCATAAACTCGTTTGACAACATTGAAGGAGAGACACCAACAACTGCAAATGCACTTTCAGCCCAAGCTATTGCTTCCAATATTAGTTGGGGATCGGATGATGATGAGGTAGGAGATGAGGAGGATGAGTTGGACAATAGCAAATTGCTGCTGCCAATTTACACCCAAACTATCTCATTCCATAAGAGGCAGGCTCTAGGTAAATGGGAATTTTTTTAGTGGTATTTTTCTTGTCAAATAATTAGTCCATTTGTGTTTTGTCCTGAGTTATCTAGCTATTGATGCAGTGACATACTTGGAGAACAATAGAGCAGGAATCACAGTGTTTGGGTTCATGCTTGACAGAACTTGGCTTCACTCCATTTTTGGCATTCAATTGGCTCTTTGCCTTTGGCTACTTAACAAGACAGTTGGTGTATAGAGACAGAAAGGAACTGCTGTGATCCTCCTATCTTGTTTATTGTATATTTTGAATATTCACAAGTTCATTTTGGTCTTGTTATGATCTGCAAATATCACTTTGTTGGGATCTTTTTGCCTAATTAACAGACAAAGGGCTTGGAGTGTGTTGTGTGTTGGGATCCCAAGCCCACCACAATTCCAACTAATAGGCCATTTAATTTTTAACTTTGAATGGTTATTAGTCCAAAGCTCGTGGACTTAAAAAAAACACAGAAAAATTAACTTCTCAGTTGATGTGTGATGTGTGGATGTGGATCCTTTCCAACAGTTTTTTTCTCCTCAGTTTTTCTCCATCATCTCAATTTCTCTCTAATTATTATTTTTCTTTCCATCATGTACTTATGTATTCTAAATATTTTTTTATGCTGCGGAAGCAGAACGGTTGGATAGAACTCAATTTGGTGATATATACGATGGAAATTAAGGTAAATCAAATGCTCAATTAGCTACAAATTTGGCTTCTGTAAATATAAAAGATTTGTACAGCTTTCGTTTCCTTTATTAGTTTATTTGTTCAATATTTCCTTTTATAAAGGAGATATCACAGGGCAACCTCTGTATATATATTTTGCTCTTTTCTGTGAATAAAAGTAGAGGAATGTTAATGACCCTTTTTTTTTAATATTCTCCTCCTAATTGACTGAAATTTTTTTAAATTATCATTTTTTGTGGATTTTATATCTAAATCAGGAAAGAATGATTTTTATCAAATTTCAATCAATCACATGTAGAGTGTTGAAAAGACAGTGTCAGAAAGAGTATGCTAGCATTTCTCATAAAAGTATTATCTTTGAAGCCTTTTAACAAAAATATCTGGGGAAAAAAACTGCTTCTGCAGTGCAACTGCAAGATACTAGGATAGTGTATTATGAGATTTGAGATTAAATAGTTAAACAATTTAAATACATATATATTTACAAACAAAAAAAATATTTCCACATGGTGCTACTAGGAAGAATCTCTTATACGCAGAAATGAGATTATGACAGGGAGAATATTGCTAGGGAGAGCAGAACAAAACTTCAGCCAAGCCAATTACATAATCACGTCCTGCCTTTTAATATGCTAAACAAAAAGAAAGCGACTTACATTTTGGTTCGCAACATATTCAAAGAAGCTTTGTAACTATCGATTTATTTTTTGGGGCGTGGCCCCTGATTCATAGGGTCAAACTATTTCATTCTCTGCATTGCTAAGTTGTTAATTTTAATAATCATTCCTCGGAGACTAGTTCTACTGTCTTAATTATAAAGGGCTTTGTTTTTGCAGAAACACGCAAACCATATATTTAGTTCTACTGTTAAGCTAACATCCTATCTCAGAGGCACACAGATAGAGGTCAAAGATCCTTGTGCCCCGGATTATGTACCATAAGAAACTCTTCAAAATGGCTGTAAGCTTTCATACTATATTAACTATTATCTAATAACCATTTCCTGTTTGTGTTGGTGGCTATCAATCATTTCCTAATTATTTTACTATCAATAGGTTAATTTTATTTTCCTACTTGATGGCAAACTAAAGTATTAATTTTATAAATGATCAAAAAGTATCAATTTCATCAACTCACCTAGATTTACATCGTCCAGCTTAATTTTACTGATTTTTCATTATTAGACATAATTGTCATATTAACCACAATCTTATCTATTATCGTTAATTCTTATGAGTTTACAAATTCACTTACACTTTGCAAGTTGACTAATGTTTAAACTTTTTTTTTTAGTAAACTCAAGATAGATTTGGTGTAATTTCAGTAGACTCTCGAGATTATATTTGAGTTAGCGAGTTAGCAAGTTAAACTAAAATACAGGTTGTTTTGGATTATTTTCTGCATGCTGAGAGAACAACATACCTCCATTTAGTGTGTTGTATCTTAATCGAAAAACATCACTTCTAAACATCAAATCATTGGCCAACAACATCAAACCCTCAATAAGAATATTCTATCACTATTATCACTTCCATAAGGTATTATCTAGTAGTATGTATCACTAGACTTATTTAAGTTTGTGAAATTTATAATTTATTTTGTTAAAATATTTAGTTTATATGTTATTTATAAGTATTTTGTTATTATTTTTATATGAAGTAAACTCTTTCATCGAAAACACTTATTTTGCTTGAAACTTGCTTTTGACAAAACCAACAAACAAATAAGCTTTGATCCTGAGCCTTCTCCATGCGTTTTGAAACCAAATTATAATTTATACATACATCTTATAATAAATCTCTCGCCATTGGTTCATGACAGCAACATTCTCATCACGTTCCCAAGTTTAGCAACTGGGACACCGACAACGTTCCATACACTGCATATTTTGAGCGTGCACGCAGAGAGAAATCTTGGATCATGATAAATCCTAATGACCCGATGGAAAATCCAGGGGATTTGAACACGTTCATGAGAGTTGGGGAACATGTGGATGCTGACGAAGTGATGATGGCTTCTCATGACTATACCACAACGGACATTCTTTGGAAAATGGAAGCCATGTCCGTCGCAGGAGCAGGGGAAGTAATGGTGGCCTCACAGTCACAGCAGAGTTTGGGAGTGAACAGAGTCATTTTGATCACTCTGTGACCCACAGAAGCCTCCAATCAGATCCCCAGAGCAACATGTCCAAAGGAGGAAGCAGCACTAAGAGCATCTTTAATAACAAATTTTAGAGATAGATTTTAAGGTGAATGAGAAAAGTGGAACAGGAGAAGTGAAAGTTGGGAGTGAGTGAGGAGAGAAGAAGAAAAATAAACTTTGGGAGTGACTGGGAAGAGAGAAAAAAAGTGAGGGTTAGAAAAAAAATTAATAAATATTTTAATAAAATATTTAAACGTGAAATCTATATATATTTACTAAAATTTATATAAGATTTCAAAATGAAATCTATTATTAAAATATGATAAAAATATTGAGAGATTTTCAATTCTAAATAATTGTATAGTGTCTATCAAAAAATATTTAAAATTTCAATTTGTGATCTCCTACTAAAATTATTATAAAATTATTATAAGAGTTTCTCTTCCTCAAGTCATAATACACATATGATTACAAATTCTTACTTTAATGAGATGGAGTAATTTTCCTTTAACATGTGGTTCTTTGTTTGTTGCATTCATAATTGATTAGAGAGAAATTACTATCAATTATCATCCTTGTTAGTTAGTGTTTGGTATGAGGAATTGATTTTGAGTTAAAAATGGATTTTGAATATATTTTTAAATATTTATTTTGTTGGAGAAGAATTTATAATTTATTTTGGATCCTAAATTGATTATAAGTTGATGTAACTTAGAATAATTTTTGTGTTGGATCCAAAATTTTATACTAAATTTTACTCTTAATTTAATTTTATAATAAATACATTCAAATATAAATTATATCACTTCAAAATTAATTTTATCAATATTCATCCAAATACACACTTAGTTAAAACCTACTTATTGAGACATGTTAAAGGGTAAAAATATATTTTTAATTATCAACTTATTTCTTTCATCTCCTTTCATCCAACCCAAATTTTATAGTATATTTCCTTTCAATTTCCCTTGAATATGTTATTCCCTGACATACAATTGACACATGTGTTACCCTTTTCTTACCATTTTTACTCAAAAGGAGAGAGAGAATGCATTCTATTTTGATAAATAGTACTAAAACACTTTTATTACACAATTTTTTGAAAGGCTTATCACACTTTTTTTAACACACTATATTATTGACTTGAAATTTATTGAAAGTTTCAAACTTTGATAGTTGTTATTTATTATTTAATGATTATTTTTTAAATTTTGTAATTTTTAATAAATTTTAATCTATGATAAAGTGTGCATTAGAAAAATAAGTGTTAGAAAAAGGTGTTGTTATTACTCTTCCGATCCATTTTTAGTTTATTTCCTTCAATTGAAGGGTATAGAATGAAATTTGTTTTTTTTTTCTATCACTTTATTTTATTTATTACTCTACTTCATTGTTTTCTACATCTTGGTCTTGCATGGTGATCAAATTTATGAACTGCATGAGGGCAGAACCATCGAGCAACTGCGATGCCCAAATTTGGTACTTGGGATGTCACAAACCCCAAGTCAGGAGAGGGTTATACTGCTGTTTTCAGCAAAATAAAAGAAGAGAGGAAATTTAGTCTAACTACGTCTACAGCATAAGCAATACTCCACCACTGAAAATTCAAATATTAAGAATCAATATGGTGAATCTTCCTCCTGGTTGGCTAAGGTGATGCTATGTGTGTTCTTCACACACACACCATTCTTCAATAAAATAAAATTATAATTTAATTCTGATATATTATAAGTGTAAATTTATGGTGCCACGGCTATAATGATATAATTTATTTCATCCATCTACTCGAGGTGTTGATTTCCTATTCCCCTGCTAATCTGGTGAATATTTTCATAATTTCATGCAGTACTGTTTTGCTGTTGTTTCCAAGCCAAAGCAAATGAACATGGAATCTAATGTGAAATTTGAACAGAAAGTAGATCTTATATGTGTCATTTACTTTGCCCCGCTAATGTTTCAATTTATTTGGGATATTTATAGTATTATTCTTCACAACTATTCTAGTTTGATTTATTTGAGAGTTTATCATTTGAATGCATATAATCAAAAAGATCTAATTAAATTGATTAAGGTGAATGAGCTATTATAAAAAAAATTAATAAAAAAAATCATTATAACACATTATATAATAAAAGACTATCGTCGTTGTACAACTGACGACAACTTTAATGGAAAAACTTATATGATATATTCATTATAATATTATATAGTTTTTTCATATAATTAATTATTTTTATTATATTAAGTCATTTGTTTTTTTTTATTCTAATTCCAAGAGTTTCTTGAATAAATTTCACAATTTATTTTAAACTTTTAAATTTCAATATTTACCGTCATTCTAATGTTCTTTAATTTAATTTTTAAAATAATAAATAAATATATACTAGTTTATAATTTTTTAAAATTATTAAAATAAATTTCTATAATTTTGAAATATATAAAATATAAATTTTAAATTTAAATTAGCAATAATTTATTAAAATGTAAATAAAATGACAATATATGATTAAAATATATATTAAAGGTGGTTATTTTGGGGTCCAAAATTGCTTTTTATGCTTGGATGAAGATGACATATATTTTGACAACATGCACCATCTTTTTTGTAAATTGTAAGTAATTTAAGTACAGCGTAAGATCCAGATGAGTTTTTTTTTTTTTTTTTGAAAAAAAATGAGTATTAAATAAATTATATTTTTGACAATTGTGTTTACAATACTATGCATTCATATATTACATTTATCAGTGAATTCATGAGCCAAACTAGTGATTATTACCTCAAGAGATTAGCCTTAAAAATATCATTAAAGATTTAAGTTTTCATTAATGAATTTGACCACTAAACATAGTGATAATAATAATAATCTTGATTCTAGATAGTGATGATAACAATAATGATATATTGTGATTATACCAATAAAGGAAATAATTATGAACAATAATAATAATCATTTAATCTCATTTATAAACTATTTTTATTTTTATTATAGTTCTTATTCTCATTTTACTAATAGATAAAATAGATAGGTTTCGAAAAGTTAACTTTCTTCATTTTCTTTTACACTTTTTATTTAACTAAATAAAAGAAACTATATTATTATTTGTATTTTGTATTTGTTTTCATATCCAATTTTGAATCTTTCGTGCAAAGTTCAACCATAACATTAAAAAAGCATCTATTGTTTTAAGAATTTTTCATCCTACTAATATAAAGATTATTCAAATAATACAACCCAAAAAGTATTTACACAAATAATATAAATCATCATTTAAGATGAGAAATTGATTCCCCTAACCCGATTTTTAACCTTCATTTTTACGTTGTAAAATTGGTTTCTTAAAAATTGATTTCACAAGTATTATTTGTTTTTATATCATGCACGATAGATGATACTTCATATAAATATTGTATCATGCATGATACGATTTCATGTGTTTATTTTTTTAAAACGACCTTATTACATCATTTCTTGTAAGAACTTAAAAGAAATAGTTCTTTTTTCAAATTTTAATTTTTTTACTTATTTTAGTTTTTTTTAAATAGTTTTCTATTTTTTTGCATTTTAAAAAAATTAACTGTTTTTATTGTTTTAGTTCACTAATTTATATATTAAGTTATAAAAAATATTTTATATAAAATAAAATTTAAGAAAAATGCATATATTTTAATTTATTGTTTTAGTACTTAAATATGAATTAATCTACAATATACTAAAAAAACTAGTACTATTGTAGATTGATTCATATTTAAAAAAATATATAATTAATCTAGTATTTTAAAAAATACTATTAAAATCATATTTTTTATAGTTTAATATATATAAATTAGTGAACTCAAAAAATTAAAACAAAAATAAAAATAAAAACAAAAAACAGTTAATTTTTAAAAAAAAATCTGGACAAACAAAATAGAATTTAAAAAAAAAACAATTGATTTTTTAAAAAATGTTTTAAAAAATAGAAAACTATTTTTAAAAAACAAAAAAAAAATAAAACTTTAATAAGTAAAAAAAATAAAAAAAAACGAAAATAGGAACACATTCTGAGCTGATTTAAAAAAAAGGTCTCACGACATTCGTCTCCAAAAATTGATGTAGTAAGGCCATTTTAGAAAGAAAAAAAATTAAATACGTGAAATTGTATAATGTATATACAATATTTATATCAAATATTCTCTATTGTGTCAACATTGGAAAATCAATTTCACAGTATAAAAATGAAGAAAAAATAAAATGAGTGTGAGAAATTGGTTTAAGAGAATGAATTTCTGATCTTAAATAGTGATTTGTACAATTTATATAAATAATTTTTGGGTTGTATTATTTGGATAATTTTTTATTTTTTTATATTATTGGGTGAAAAATTATGTTTTTTAACCCCAAAATAAAAAGTGATGCCGGAATTTGAAATGCATACTTTTGCTTATTGTTAATTCTTAATACTCCAAAAGTCCCGAATTTTATCTAATCTAATCTGATTTTTGTTAATTTAATTCTCCCTAATACTTATTATCATTTTGAAGTAGACACTAGTCAATATGGATATCATTAATCTTTAATGCATACAATATTGATGACAAGAAACGATCGGTGAGGTGACTCGTGAGCGTGTTACATGTGGACGAAAACGGGCACGTAGCAATGGCGCCCAAATTCAAAAATTGGAAACGACAAAAACGGGAAAGGATGTATCCAATGCGGACCCATCCACACAAACATCCGGTGGATAAATGATCTAACGCTCTCACATGAACCACCATCACTTTGGGGGCCCCACTACAAAGCAAAATTAAATCATGACGATTAAGATCATTGATCGCGGCATCACGACCCACGCGTCAAAATCTGGACGCGTGCCGAAATTATTTGAAAACTGATAAAAGCCCTCTCTGTCTCCGGCATTTGAATTCCAACACCGAGTTGAATCGCGAGAAGTAGTTCCGATTCCGAAGATGAATACCGAATCGCGTTCGAAAGAAGAAACAAAAACGTATCAGGAATGGTTCAATGTGGCAGATTCAGGTTTGTTTTTAATAGTTTTTGCTCACTTCACAGTTTGAATTGAAACGATTCGTTTTGATTTGGAATTTTGAATTGAACGGTAGATGGAGATGGACGAATCTCTGCAAACGATGCCACAAAGTTCTTCGCTCTCTCCAACTTGTCGCGCTCTCAACTGAAGCAACTCTGGGCTCTCGCCGATGTCAAACGACAAGGGTTTTTGGGCTTCACGGAGTTTGTTTCTGCAATGCAGGTTTCACATTTTAATCGTCGTTTTTTCAACTTGTGTCATATACGATTCCCGCTGGCTTTTGAATTCGATTTTCTGTGTTATAAACAGTTGGTTTCGCTAGCACAAGCAGGGCACGAACTTAACTCAGATATCCTCAAAACGCAAAGTAAGTGTACTTTCATTCTTATCCCTCTTTTTTTAGTAATTGCGAAAATGAATTTTGAATATGGATGCTATATGAATGCGACACATGTGAATTCATCGCTCTATTTTTTATTAATTACAGATGACAAGGAAAATATTAAACCTCCTGTATTGGAAGGACTCGATGATTTAGTAGCAGTAAGTTGTGTTTTTCATCTCATCTTATGCTTTATTTATTGTGCAAATAGATTATGTTAATTAATTCTATTGATTCCTTTCCTTATTGTTCTTTTTCCCAGCAAAAGAATTTAGCAATTAGTATCCCGCCGGAAGTAAATGGTTAGCTATGTAACTAATTCTTCTTATTAATTAAATATATTCTTGTATTCTTTTAATTAATATTTGATTTGATTGGATTGTTTTACTGATAATATATAGGGACTCCTCAGCCTCAAGTGTTTCCAACTAACAGGTGGTTTGGTTCAAAATCTTCAAAGAAAGTGAGTCCTGTTATTTATTCTCAGATCTAGAGTCTGTCTTGATTTTCATGAAATTCAAATTTGCATGCTATGAGTTTCATTTTGTTCATTTAGTTTTTGCCTTGTTGGTGCTGTATATTCATTATTTTGCAGATGAATTAATCATTTCTTTTTATCTGATCATCTGATTCTTATGTGTTTGAGAGTTGAGACTTGAGAGATCCTTGAAGCTTATCTGCCAATAATGCTCACTTGAATGAGTGATTAAGAGTTTAAGCAAAACAATTGACATAAGGGGTTGTGGGGTGCAAAGTTTCAATTATACTTCAATGTTCACACGATCGATTTTATGGTGCAAAGGTGCTTGGTGAATGTTGTCTATTCTGTCCACATTTTTATTGGGAAATGCCGTATTTTTCCTCATTTGTGTGGATTATCACGAGAGATAGACGTATCATTTATTAAATTTTTGTAGTTCCTGTCTTCTCCCATTTTCTTTCATTACTCTGAAGAGTCAAATCATATTAGAGACAATTTAGAATGTATTTTTGTTACCGTTTATTCTCAAATTACTGCATGTAGTCTTGCTTAATTTTATTTTGTTGCTAGATATTTTCTAATCATTAATAGTTTGCTTTTTCCTAGTTGTCTCTCAATTCAGTTACATCAATCATTGATGGCTTAAAGAAATTGTATATCGAGAGATTAAAGCCCTTGGAAATCGCTTATCAATATAATGATTTTGTGTCTCCATTGTTGGTAAGTTGCGTTTGCACCCCATGTATAAATAAAAGATACTAAATTTTGTTAACTGTGTTTGTGAGAGCATGGTACTTGCTCTACGTAGCATGCCTTATTCGGATAATATGATGATATTAATTTCAAGAATATTTTGGTTTCTTCCCTTTCAGACCAACACTGATTTTGATGCTAAACCAATGGTCATGCTTCTTGGTCAATATTCAACAGGAAAAACTACATTTATAAAACATTTGTTAAAATGTGATTATCCAGGTAGGTTAAGTTCTTGACTATCTACTCATTAACATTGTAGTAATTTCTTCATTCATAAAATTGATGACTGATTTATTCATGATGCTAACTCTTTGTGTAGGAGCACACGTTGGACCAGAACCTACCACTGATAGATTTGTTGTTGTCATGGTATAAGAAGTTTCATTCCTGTTCTAGTATTGCCGTATTGCCCCTGGAAGTCAATAAAGTCCAAATAGAAAAGTATTTATGTGCGATAAACAGTAGAAATCATGATGTTATTGTTACCATTTTTTTCTTTCTTTCTAAATTCTGTCAATTTGTGTTCTGATCGTGCTCATGGTACTTGCTGCAAAACTCTTTTTATTTAGTCTGGACCTGATGAGAGAAGTATTCCTGGAAATACTATTGCTGTTGATGCTGACAGGCCTTTTGGTGCCCTGACAACATTTGGAGGTTCATTTTTATCAAAGTTCCAATGCTCTCAGATGCCACACCCTGTGAGTTTTATTTATATTTCCAAGTCCAATGATTTTGTCATTATTTGTTCTTGAACTTGAAGCAATTTTTTCTTTCAGTTGTTAGATGAAGTAACATTTGTGGACACTCCTGGTGTCCTATCTGGAGAGAAACAAAGGACTCAAAGAAGCTATGATTTCACTGGTGTTGTATCTTGGTTTGCTGCAAAATGTGATCTCATTCTTCTCCTATTTGATCCTCATAAACTAGACATCAGTGATGAGTTTAAACGTGTAATTGCATGTCTACGTGGTAACGATGACAAGATACGAGTGGTTTTGAACAAGGCAGACCAAGTTGATACTCAACAAGTAAGACAACATCAACATAGGTTACCTGGTTTATCATATTTATTATCTAACTTTTTGTCTACTTACATGCCTAATTATAATATTGTAGCTTATGAGAGTTTATGGAGCATTGATGTGGTCACTGGGTAAAGTTCTAAATACTCCCGAAGTTACACGTGTATACATAGGGTAGGTTTTTTATCTTTCAAATATGTCCAACGTTCCACGGCTTTGCTTACAAGTATTGAAATTAAACCATTCTTTCAAATTTATATTGTCTTGTAGTAGTTTTGCAGATTTTGTTTAGCCAGAGTTTTAGTGAACATTTGATCTTGCTGTTTTAGTCGAAAATTGCATTAAATTCATAGTATCTTTTGGTGATATTCACATTGTTTCACTTTATATTATTATATAGCTTCTGCAGTGAATTTGATATTCTTTTTATTGTAAGTATATTTTACTTTGCTTGACTTCACAGCTCATTTAATGATAAACCTATGGATGAAGGCTTCGTCAGTCCATTAGGACAGGATCTTTTTGAGAAGGAACAGAATAATCTGCTTGCTGATTTGATGGATATTCCCAAGAAGGCATGCGATCGTCGGGTATGGTCAATAATTTCATATTAATTGTGTGGCCTGGTGGTGAAAATTGAATTAGTTTTATGTAGATGGCAGACCACTAAATTAGTTGCATCTCGTGTCAGCTCCTATATATTAATTTCCTGTTTCAAATATTTAGTCGTTGGAAATTTGGAATGGTGCAGATCAATGAATTTGTCAAACGTGCAAGATCTGCTAAAATTCATGCATATATTATTAGTCACCTTAAGAAGGAGATGCCTGCTATAATGGGCAAAGCCAAGGCTCAACAAAGACTTCTTGATAATCTTGAGGAAGAATTTGCAAAGGTCTTTCCTCCTTCCCTTTCTCTTACTTTGGTTGCTTAATTTCCAGTTACTTACCATTCATGTTTTTGCAAACAGGTTCAAAGGGTGTTTCATCTACCGGCCGGTGATTTTCCCAACGTTGAACACTTCAGAGAAGTTCTAAGTGGTTATAGCATTGACAAATTCGAGAAACTAAAGCCTAAAATGATTCAAGCAGTAGATGACATGCTTGGGTATGAAATACCAGAGCTATTGAAGAAATTCAGAAATCCTTACGATTAAAATAAAAAATGTTGTCATTTTTTATGTATGTTTACCAAGTTTGAGATCTTAATGTTTAAGTTCACTATTAATAGATTGTGGATGGTTTCAATTTCAGTGTCTAAGTTCCATTTTTTGTTCATATAATGGTAACCATTTGTAGAAAAAGAAAGAAAATACTCCTGCCCTTATTGTTTGCCTTACAATGAGGGGCAGGCACCATAGGAAAATGCTGCTACGGTGAAGGCACTAAGCACATCAAACATTTCTAATGCTCTCGTGAGTTAGTGGGGATTGTGGCTGTGGGTCAACCGTGTTGGTAAATTGTGAATGTGGTGCTGACGACTATTGGAATTGAGGTGGGCTCTCCAGATTCCTAATTCGTGAAAAAGTATTTGAAATCTAATTAGCTTTTATAAAAACAAGTGGTATCAAAGAAAAGTCATTTTCATTATAATATATATAATATAAAGGATGACCGCATCCTTCATATATACATGTATAATATCAAGAAAAGTCATTTTCGAAGGTACCATGTATCAAAACATGTACATTGGAGATCACGGTAAAATATAGAAAAGGCAAGATTGGATAGTAACCTTGTTTGGCTAAAAAAGGATTTTCTTTGATAAATTATTTATTGATGTATTCCAAATATAGTATTGTCTGATAATCTCATTTGGAAAATCTTGTTCGAGATTTTCCAACTGAGATTATGTTTCCGAATATAAAAAAAATAAAAATAGATTGGGGTAATTGCCAGTAATAAATTGAGTATTTCGGGTAGAGTTCCGATTGGCATTTCAGTATGCTTAACTTTTCACTCTAATGTTTAAGTGTTTTTTCTTAACAAAATTCAAAATCATTATGTTTATTCATATTATTTTGATTTGAATGTAATTTTGATCCTTTTATTTTATTCAATTCACAATTTTGATCTTCTATTTTATTCAATTCATAATTTTGAGTTCTCTATTTTAAAATTGAGATATTTAGTCCTCTTATTTCAAAAAATCTACATTCTAGTCCCCCTATTTTAAATACAAACATTTTGTTTTCGTGTTTTATAAAATCCATAATTTTAGTTTTCATATTTTAAAAAATCTACAATTTTGATTTAATCTTTTAATTTTCCTATGTTTCATTTCTTTAATTTCTTACGTTGTAATTAATTAAATAATTTCAT
>PYAF01002719.1:23051-42910 GCA_007407185.1 Glycine tomentella | reverse complement strand
TTAAAGAAGTCAATTTGTAGTCAAATAAATTCAATTTTTTAAAAAATAATTAAAAGGGCAAGAAGAAGAGATAAGATAATTAAATATTTCTTTATTATTTTCTATATAAAGTTAAAACAACAGTTTAGACACTAGTTAATTTTCATCATGAAGTTGTAAGATAACAATTGTAATAAAATTCTATACTTATAAGTCCATAACCGTGCTTTATATATCATTTAGGAAAAAACGTTTTTAACATTCATGTTTACTTATTTTTTGAGGGAAACATTCATATTTTCTTATTTACACTTTTTCATAGTTACTTACAACCTTAATTAAATAAATCATTTTTATATTATTTCTAACTTCTTAACAGTTCTATTTGACTATTTACAATTTTTTTTATATTTTTATTAATGTATATATATATAAAGTCATAATTTATCATATTATTGTTATGTAAACTAAATTTTGCAATATAAGTAATTAAATATATAGTTATTTATTAGAGATGTTATTAACCTTTTTCCTGAATCAAATTATGTTATCATAATTATAGATATTTTCTATTCATATTTTCAAATTTAGTTCAAAGTCGCCGTTGCTTTACATATGATGGAACTGAAGCTCCTTCGTCGTTTAGCAAATGGAACAGTAATGTTCACTGTACATTATGGCCTGTAATTGATGACTGATGAAGAACGAAAAATGGTGGAGGAGCCGTGGATAGAATGGACATTACCTGTTTCTCAATTTCCTACAACTAGACATGATAGCATAGTTCCAATTCACAATTCACAACATTAGTCAAGTGTTTCTGTTTCTGTTTAATGGAGAGAACCAAACTTGGCAAGAGGTTTCAAGGTAAGGTAGCTATTGTGACAGCTTCCACCCTTGGAATTGGCTTTAGCATAGCAGAGAGGCTTGGCTTGGAGGGTGCATCTGTTGTCATCTCTTCTCGCAAACAGGTTAATTAATTAATGGGTGCCTGCCCTTCAATTTCCCATTTTTCACACCCTTTTCTTTTTCTTGTCAAGCTTAAATCAATTAATCAAGGGCAGAATATTTTTTTCTTTCTTGTTTTAAGTTGATGTTTTTTTCTGTTTGGTAGTTTGATTTAGTTGGGTGTGTTAGATTCATGTCACGTTGGCACTTGGCTACTCTTGCAACTTCGATTCGTGTCTAATTTAATTCTAAGAGTTAGCTAGTTAATGAATGATTATTGCTCTAATTTATATATACTATTTTAATCATATCACTAGTCTGTGTGGAATCTCCAATAGCCACCCCTTTGAAAGTCCTGTATAGTTGGATTAGAGGAGTTATTTTATTTAATAGCTCCATCTTGTCTTGGAAGAAAGGAGAGGAAAACGGTGATGATTGGTGATAAAAGAGCATTTTGTTAAAGAGAAAGACTTATTTTTATGATTTTAATGTGTTTTGCTTTGGGCACTTCTTACAGATATTTGTTCATTACTGGAATTTTTTTATTTGTCTAAATTACTGCAGCAAAATGTTGATGAGGCTGCTGGTAAACTGAGAGCTAAAGGAATCGAAGTATTGTCGGTTGTTTGCCACGTTTCAAATGCACAACAAAGGAAGAATTTGATAGACAAAACTTTACAGGTGGGGTTTCAGACATTCTTTGGATACACTTGTGAGTTTTTATTGGTTTTGAAATCATCTTGTCCAAGCTCAATAGAAGTCTCCTGCAGATTTCATCCTGCAAGCCTGAGAAGTTCAATCCTTGTTTTTGTTCATTTATCAATCGGCTATGGAAACTCTTCTGTTACTGCTATCTGACCACTGATGAGTCATTTTTCTATTAGTTTAAAGTCTGTTTGGATAAACTCTTAAGGAAAAAAAATGAAATAAGCCTCTCATAAATTCAAATTAACATATATTTTAACTTATTGTATAAGTTAAAATTAACTTTATAGAGAAATTAAATGAAAAACTTAAATAAAAATTGAAGTACATGAACTGATTTTAACTTAGAAGAAAATTTTAATTTATTATATCTTCTTATTTTCTTGTGTCAGTGTTCATAAAGTTTATCCAAACATATCCTAAATCTAATTAGCTCCATTTTGATTTGTTATCTTCATCTGGTGGCTAGATTGGGAATTGAGCTGGGTTCTTGGGTCCAGGGTAAACTCTTTAATGGTGTTCTAGCGTTCGAAAGATGTGGTTAACATTCTGGTTTGCTGGTGTCATGAGAGATTCTCACAGGACCTTTGTAAAAGTTTGTTATTTCTCCCTTTTTTTTTGTAAATATTAAACAAGTGTTGCCTGAGAGAATTTGTAAAATTCTATATCAAGAAAGACACACAATTTTTTATCATGACAAGGTCATGCAAAAATCTAAGGTAAAATGACCAATTCCCTGGTTTTGCTACAGAAGTATGGAAAGATAGATGTTGTTGTGTCCAATGCTGCCGTACATCCTTCTGTAGATCCCATTTTGCAAACACAAGAATCGATTCTTGACAAGCTGTGGGAGATAAATGTCAAATCCACTATACTTCTTCTCAAGGTAACTAACTAACATGGCCAAAGCCAAGAGAAGAAATGAACAAATGCAATATATGTTTCAGCATATTCTCTTAATGCAACTCCATGTGTTATCCACTTCTTTTGTTATACAGGATGCAGCTCCTCACTTGAAGAAGGGTTCTTCTGTTGTTCTCATTGCCTCACTTGTTGCTTATAATCCACCACCTACTATGGCTATGTATGGAGTGACCAAAACAGCAGTTCTTGGACTTACCAAAGTAAGTATTCAGCTTGCATTTGTTCCTTTAAAAACTCTAAACTATCTTATAATATGTACTTTTTTTATCTGCTTGCTTTTTTAATTCGTTGTGTTGTAGGCTCTGGCTAGTGAAATGGGCCCAAATACTCGGGTGAATTGTGTTGTTCCTGGGATTGTGCCAACTCATTTTGTTGCACTTTATACCTCAAATGATACTACAGTGAGTATCTATTGTCCCAAATAGAGTTTTTCGTTTTAACTGTTAACAATGTTGTGTTGCCTTAAGTCTGCTGGTTGTATCAAATATACCATCAATATCAATAGTAATTTGAATGGATTTTCTTGGTGTTGTACTGCAGAGAGAGGAACTTGAAAGAAAGGCATTGCTTGGAAGGCTTGGTACAACTGAAGACATGTCTGCTGCGACAGCGTTTTTGGCATCTGATGATGCTTCTTACATAACAGGAGAAAATCTAGTGGTTTCGGGGGGAATGCCTTCCAGGTTGTAGCTTCCAGTTTCTTCTTTGGTGGTTGAATGGTGGGCCTACCCCCAAAACGTTTTGTTTCCTGATGCAATTCAATATAGAGTGTTGCTTCCTGTACCTGTTACCCCATTACATTACGGAATGTTCAATTTGTAATGTAATTTTACATTAAAGATTAGACATTCCTTAATGCAATGGGTGTTGGAGAAACATTTGAAGGTGACTAAGTTGTACTCTCTTGAATATATTGCAATTTGCAGCTATTGAGAAAAATAAATATGCAGCATCTATGTGGACTTTTCTTCTTTTTCATCAACTAATTGTAAACATTGGAGTTTCACTTTATTGAAAGGAAAATGATAATCAGTACTGAAAATATACCATATGCGAATCCACACAAATTTTAAGCGGCGTGAATTTATTGGAGATAGTTTTCATTCTCTTTCCTAACTGAATGATTATGTAATATTTTGATTGGATATTTTTAGATTCTAATGAACTCCTATTTGATAGTTTTCCTACTAAATATCACCCCTCGTTTATAATGGAGTGATGACTATAAGTATACATGTAGTGACAATTTAAGTAATTAATATAAGAAATTAGTGTTTCTCTAAAGAAATCATTTAGAAATCATTCACCACTAGTTAGAAATCCTTGTAAAGAGAAGAAGTACCTCAAATCAAATAGAGTCATGTGAACGGATAATATTCCCAAACAGAAAATATACAAGACAAAAGAATGTGAGAATGTCTCTTTATGAAATAGTGTTTATTACTCATTTTTTAAATATGAAACATAAGTTTGTAGAAAGATCTATTTATTTGATGCTGAATATTTTGTGAAGTCAGGTAACTTGTAATTTTTATTTCCATTGTTTTCTTTATGGTCTACTTTGTATTTATTCTTATCATAAATGCTGCTTGTGAGCCATGTTTCTCCCAAAAACTAGCAATTTCCTTTACCCCACACCTCATCCCTCAGTAAGCCGCAATACTGGTTCAACCTGAACGTTTGATAAATGATAGCACACACAAAAGAAACAACAATGTAGGGCGTTATTTAACTTGATTTTAGCCAACATTTATACAACAGTATCGTGAGTAACATGGATGGTTTTCGATTTTTTACAACTAGTAACATAGGCAGGACACAACATATCAACTTAAGAATACAAGTTAACCCAAACTCGACAAATAATATTTAGCTACAAAGCTACATTCCGGCTAGAATTAACTAACATAAGAAGGCAACTAACTACTTTGAACCCCTTCGGGTCCCTCTAACTATGTACATAATAAAATAAGCAGAAAAAGAACAATGCAACTTCTTGGATGGATTACATTGATATGACTTTCTCAAAGTGCTTGTAGTTGGCCCTTGTGAATCCTTGCGTCATATTAATCAAATCATATTCTGATTATCATGACAATCTTAGTCTTAGTAGTCTGCTTAGCATTTCTTCCAAGCCATTTTACACAAAAACCTGCAAGTGGAAAATACTCTTGATTTCATATTGTAGGATTTCCCCATCAGTTTTTTGTCATTTCAGATGCGTGACACACTGATTTCCAAGCAAAAGAAAACAACACTAAACAGGAATGACATCAGCATTTTGACTATCGTCGCATGTCAAGATTAGGCCTTCAACATAGGTCGGCAAAAGGCAGCGGATCCACTGGCAGCCTGTTGAGACAGGCTCCGCCGCAGGAACAATCATGAGCACGTTATCGTGTCGTTGGACAACTCCCATAACACTTACGGTGCTACCTTCTTTGATGTACCTATGAATTTCCCAAATTTACTTTCTAAGTACCAAATCATAGTTAATTTTTAAAAGAGAAAAAAACAGTTTAAGATGATGAATAGTAAACAGCAGAATAATGCAGTCCATACCCTTCCTTGAGGCACATTATCCTATCATCACTGGAGAGTTTGCGGTCTGCAAGCCAGCCTAAGAAATTTGGAGATAACTCTCTGTTATCCTTTGTTATATCAACTACAGTAGTTGGTTCCACAAAAGGAGCAACCTTGGCACCATAGCCTGCTTTCACTAATGCTCTTAATCCGGACTGGAAGTCTGATACGTAGAAATCTGCTACGTATTTCTGTCCATAGAAAATAATGAAAACATTGTCATTATGTAGAGTAACTGAGGGAGATATAAGGTTGGTTGGGTGGTTAAGAAAAAAGTGAAGAGGGGAAGGAAGGGTGGGAGGGAGACGTCGTGGGTTCGAATCCCTCCACTAACAAAAACACTAACATTTAACAACTAACATTGGCCGATAAAAAAAAAATGTAGAGTAACTGAGTAAGAGAGACACACTCACAATATTCAGTCATCAAGAAGCCCAACAAAAACAAAAATGTAAACTATAATCCTTGCATTAGAGAGGTCACCAGTACTGAAGTCCATACAAGACACTGGATTACAAGATTCAATATCAATAAGTTCACTGATTTTGATGATACATAAAACTATATAGAGCACGGTATTCACTCTAAAACCACTATTACAGTCAACGTGGTTAAGTGAACATAGTAATTCAGTCAGGTGAGTGAACCAAACATGAAAATGTATATGCATTCACTAAATGAACAGCACTAAGATATTTGTTCAAATAATTTTCTTATGCAGGAACAATAATTGTTTTTTGGGTTTCTGACTGTGATTTGTTTGGGTTTTACACAATTTAGGTGGATTGTTGTGGTTGGCCAACTCCGTCTATGTGTGCTTGCATGCATGGCCTGTCCCAAGCCAGGATAAAGAAGGAGGATTGGTGTCAGGTGTTGCGAATCGACCGTAAAAAAAACAGCTATTTTTATGAGATGAACCTTTAAGGTGGAGGATTAGACCCGTTATTATCTCTATGTTCTAGACGGTTCCTTTTTAGTTCTTTTCCTCTTCATTTTTCCCCTCCTTCTTTCACCCTTCTTTTCTTTTGTCTTATTTCCTTCTTTTTTTTCAACTTCCTCGTATCTATCATTGGATTCATCTACCACCGACCCCAATTAACTTGGATTAAAGGTGCTATTGATGTTGATGTTGTTGGTGTGGTTGGCCAGCACAAGCACAAGAGTAAAACTTGATCCATTAGAAGCATGGGATGTTAGAGATACCAAGAAAGTGGAGACAGTTGAAGTGACAGATATAGAAGCATTGTCATTGTAATAATATCATACTAACCCTCAAGCATATTTATTATTGAGCAAATCACTTTGACATGCAGTTATATCGTTAGATAAACAGATTATATATAATATACCTAGGCACAGGGTAATAAGCTAAAGAATTAAAAACAATAAGCAACCTTGCCACTAGTTCTCCACACCCAATTCTCAGTGCGCATCAAACACTGTTAGACTCGACCCAAGGATTGAGCAATTAAAGCTTAAGCTTTAGGCCAACTAACAAAAAAATGTTATTATTTTTTTTAAGTAAAGAAGGCCACATATGTTGCCAAAAGACCCAACATATAATTCTCTTATTTAAAGTAAACAAAGTTTCTCTCAAAATTTGTTTTAAGCCTCACTTATTGTTAGGTCGGTCCAGAACACTGTCTTGAGCTCTATAAGGTCTCCTTAATTTTAAGTTGTTTAACAATTCCTTCCCCACAAATCAACTTGTTATTCCTCGAGCATCTAGTCATTGTGTATTTGAGGTACCAATCAAGTCAATGTAGATCTGTGTGCATAAGTCATTTCTCACTTTATTAAATTACGCTTGATCCTGAATCAGTAGTATACACAAAGCATCAATGAATAGTTGAACAAACTAACCTCAGAATATCTAGAACCCCAAGTGAAGCAACGGTGTTTAGAATTCGCTGATTTTCCACCCAATCCTTTATATTCATATAATTCAGTGGAGACATATACACATCTAGGTACTCTTTGGTAAGATGTCTCCAAAGGAATACTGCCACAGGTTACAACCTACAAGAGGAGATGGGATACATATAAACTTATATTATAGAAGTCATGCCAAATTATTTTCCTTCAGCCAAGGCTAGTAAAATCCATTATTTTTTACTTAAATTACTCCAGACTATGTTGATAAAAAGCAACTCTCTCACATGATACTGTAAATTGTAAAAGCTATAAAGCTTAAGTGAAGAACAAAATTTTAGGAATACTAGTAAGCCTAATTGGGACACAAGCATCAAGTTCTGTATAGAACATTATCATCTCATCCACAGAACAATCCTACTTGAGTGCATTGTGATGCTATTATAAATAAACGAACTAACAATTAGGATTATGCGGCTAACCTGTTCAAGGATCATGATTAAAAAAACAACCTGAAAAGTAACAAATATGATAAATCCATAATATCTAGCAAAAGATTTTTTCCAAGCAGGTAGGAAGGGATATAAAGGGAAGTGAAGGCGAAGCAAAACTTACTACTTAAATGCCACACAATTATGCGGCAAGAAGTTAATATTCAGTTACTTCTGTCAACAAATATGATTACATGACAGCCATTTCTGTAGAAAGGCAACTATTCCCGTTACTTCTTCCTTATTCTACTACAAAAATGGACGTTAAAGTTAAACATCATTATCCCTGACCACCATCTCCGGCAAATTCTCGTGGAAATCTACTTTCACTTAAGCTCATGAACTAAGAAAACAATTTCACAACACGCAAGTTAACTCTCCTCTTTTGAGCCACGTTTCAGACCCTCCAGTTTGTACCGTAAAAAATCAACGAAGCATATCCATATCAGAACGAAAACTACTAGCTTATAAATACTTATTCAAGACTCTAACGCCCCGGGCAGAAAACCTTTCAGCATATAGGACACTCCAAAAGAAGCAGTCGCAACTCGTTACATAAGTAACAACCCCATACCTAACAACAAATTATCGAAACCAAAATAAATAAACAAACAACCCACCTAAGGGGAAGGATATATCATAAAGAAATAATGTTAGCTGAACAAAACAAATAATTTCCCATCATAGCATAATCTAAAAGACGTCAAGACATCATTAAAGAGTGATTATTATTATTTATTATATCATAATTCAGAAAATTACCCCGGTAACCTTAACGTACTGTCCATCAATGGCGCCTCTAAGTTCAGCATCAGGGTACCTTTTCACAAACCCTAAAAGCCCTCGTCTCCCCCAAACGCAGTTCCACGCGATCAAAACGACGACGGGCACAATAACCGCTCCGAGCGCCACCAAGATCACCGCTTTCTTCACCGCTACCATGAGAAACACCCCAACAAGCAAGCTCATTGCCACCACCACCATGAAAACCCACACCACCGCTCTCGAAACCCTAAACCCCACCTTCACCTCGTCGCTCAAACTCGTCACCGCCGACCCGTACACCATCTTCCCCCCCGCCGTCGCTGCAGGCTGCTCCAGCTGACCCGACCGCCGACTCCCGACCGGGCCCGACGTTATCAGACCCGTGGGCTGCAGCGCTATCGGGCCCGAACCGGACGACTTTCGCGACATGGGCCCTGACCCGCTCAGCCTCCCTCCCGCCGGGCCCGAGTTCGACCCGGATCTCATCGACCCGGACGACGGACGCGACGGTTTCGGCTCGACGCCGGGGATTTCCAACATTTTCCCGAGCTCGCCGGACTTCTTGGGGTCGCCGCCGGTGTACGGAACGGAGCGCGACGTCATTGTCGGCGGACGCTCTTTTACTTGATCGGGTCGACCCGAGACGTAGAGGCCGCTGCTGAGCTGGTGCGAAGGGATTCGGGTCCCCATTTGAGAAAAGATAGCAACTTTGGCTTCACAGAGCAAAAGGGTCTCTGGAAATGTTTCTTCTGCTTCTTGTTGGTGTTTGCTCCAGCACTTTGTGTGTGTTAGTGAGTAGGTGTTGGTGGTGCAAGTGGAAGAACCAAGTTAGAACTTAGAAGTGCGGGAGGTAAAGGTAAAGGTAAAGCTTCAATGGAATTGCAGAAATGGGGTTGAGGTTTGTGATAATGACACCTGTATCCCTGTCTGTCTCGTTGAAATGCCTGTGCTCAAATAGCTGTGCTAATAATGTTGGGGCTTGGGAGGGTATACCACTTTGTTGCTGGTTTATTTGCAGTTTTGTGTAATTTGTGTCCCCACACTTTGTGAGAGTTTTACCTTATTACCCTTTTTTGTCCTTTTTCCTATTTGTTTTTCCCCTTTTACAACTTTCTTTCTTTCTTTTTTCTTTTCCCTTTTTGTGCTGATTCCAGCGTAGGCAACCAACGGAGACAAAACTACGGCAGCCCTCAAATGTGGTAGTTTTGTACTGATAGACTGATGGTGTGGTGATGGTGTTCTCCTCGTGAAATCACATTCAAGTCATGCCTTGTTTTTATGTCTTGACAGTTGACACCAGACAATCGACTAATAGCATGTTTGGGGTTGAGAGGCAGTTAAACCAATATCAATTATGAAATCAGAATGAATGTAAAATATCGTATAATTATTTTAAGAAAATTCTGATGATACCATGATTTCAAAGGATATTTAAACATGCTCTAAATGATTTCAATTAGGATAGTGTAGAGGAATGTTAGAAACATTATTTAGAAATTAAAACACTTATTCAAATG
This sequence comes from Glycine tomentella, assembly GCA_007407185.1. Taxonomy (NCBI): domain Eukaryota; kingdom Viridiplantae; phylum Streptophyta; class Magnoliopsida; order Fabales; family Fabaceae; genus Glycine; species Glycine tomentella. Next base: position 33,126 of record PYAF01002719.1, on the reverse strand, counting down.
CTTTTAAAATTTATTAAACAAAATGTGAAACTCACGACAGCAAAAAAATTGTAATTCCAATAAATTTAAACTGATAAGAGAATATTTGTTTCAAAAAATGTATTTTTAACATTTGTCATGTGTATGTTTGATTTCACATTAAATTATTATAGTATATTGCATAATTTAAACTAAGAAAACTAAAATTAGATGTTTTCTAACATACTTTACACTCTTTCTTCTGTTTTCTTAGTTTAAATTTTGCAAGCTTATATTAAAATAATGATTTTGAATTTAAAATTAATTTTGATCTTAAATAATTTTATTTAGGTTTTATACTAAAAATTATTATTAACTTAATTTTATAATAAAACATTTAAATATATATCATTTTGTTTTAAATTTAAGTTCAATTAAATTAATTTTATTCGATATCAATCTTGAGATCATTAATTCAATCAGATACGGTTATGTTAGGTATATCAGTGTTCAACTTAGATTTCCTACAGTCCTAAGTTCCCTGTAGTCCTTACAACAAACATATCAACCTTTGATAACTAAATATAGAAATATTACTGCCGCACAGAGGATCCCATATATGCATGTTTATGATCAATCTTGTAAATATTTTATGATGTTTATAAATAGAGTCTAATGCATATGTTCTATTTTTATATTATTATCTAATCATAAATTATTATAAAAATTAATAAATTTATCATATAATAAATTATAATTCAATAATTAGATAAATTATAATTCAATAATTAGATAAAAATTTATATGTAAGTGCATAATCATTTTTCTGTTATAAATAGTTTGTTAAAAAATTATTGGTTGTCCTCATAAATTTTAGTATGTAAAGTATATTGCAAAATTTGAACTAAGAAAACATCTAATCGCATACTTTAATTTAGGGCTAGTTTATTGTAGGTTTAATAATATTTTTAGTGCTTGAAATTTGAAATGAATGCAATTCGATCCCTCAATTTTTTAAAGAAAAATCATTGTAGTTCCTCAAATTTAGTTTTTAGTAACTATACATAGTTTTGAAAAATCATTTTAGTCCCTCGAAATTTCAAAATTAAGGGACTAAAATAAAAAAAATATTTGGAAAAAAATTGAATTTACTTTAATTTTGAGAGTATAAAAATATAAAAATAAATCTTTTATTCTATTAAATAACAATAATTTTTTTATATACGAATATAAAAATGATTAATAAAACTGATTTCAATATAATTATTTTATACTATTCAATATAATTAAAATGAGTATTTAAATTAATACAACTCATAAATTTATATTAAAATGTGTAATTCTTATTAAGAAAATGTGAGATTTTATTTCTCAAAATATTCTCACAAATTTTTAATTTTTAAAAAAGTATACGTATGCATAGAAGAGATATAAATAAAGGGCAACAACTAGGTTGTGGAGGGAGAAAAAGAGGATTTGGGATCGAAAAGCAGGAAGAGCAAGAATGCTTATGGCAGAGAAAATGGAAGAAAAGTACAAGGAGGAAGTTGATAAATGGAAAGGCAAAAAGATAAGAAACGAGGGGGAAAAAAACAATTGCATCAACATGAGCAATCCGAATGAAGTCAGAGTGAGAGAAAGCACCGCATTGATTTGAACATTAGGAACCAAAACCAGAAATGGAGATTTGATGTATCATTGAATCAAAAAGCCATAAAAGACAAAGAAACGAGAAAATTTATAGAATTGAGTTCCAATGTCTCATGCAGGATGCAGCGAGAGACAGTAAGTAGTAATTAATGTACACATGCTGGATGCAGCACAACACTAGACATAATTCTAGTAATACCAGTACACTTATATATACGAAAAAATAATTAATTTTATAGTAATTAAGAAAAATTATTAATATTGTTTAATTTTTAATTTTAAGTAAAAATTTAAATTATTTTTAAAATATATTTTTTAGAATTTATTATCATGAATAAAAAATAATTATTAAAAAATTAAATTAAAATTAAATGAATAATATTTTAAAAATGCTAACATTAAATAAAATAAAATTAATTAAATTTATTTTATTTAAGTCCAATATATAATATTATATTTTTTTATATGAGTTCAGAGAAATTATTATCATTTTAAAATGAATATTTTTAAATCTTTCTACTAGTACATTCTTTTATTAATCCTTTTATTTTATTTGTATGATAGATATTAAATATATTATATTTCTAAGACATTAAATAGTATATTTTGTATTTAATATTTTCTTTATAAGGTGGTAAAAAGATTTATAAAAGGATATAGTTGGAGAACGTAGTATACTCTATTAAGAAACTAGAAATATCAGAGTTACACATATGCTTTGGATTTAGAGAGAAATAGAATGTAAAAAAAGGTGATGTATAGATTGATAAAAAAATAAAAAACGAAATTGGTAAAAAAAATATTAATATTCTATTTTCTGGCATGATTCCATATGTATTTATGGATATAATACAACAAAGGTATTTTTGAATTAACTGAAATATGAGACTTTGTTTTTTCAAACAATTTTCAAGAGTGTATTTTTCATATTAATATATATACTTGAAATCTCAATTGTCAACTTTGTGACTAATAAGGAACACATTTCTTAATCACTATAAGGTCTACATCTTCCCACAAGTAGACTGTTATGAAATTAAAATACTTAGATTTTTAATATTTTTACAAGTGTTTAATGAGTCTAGATGCATATCTTGAACACATGACCACCTGATGAATCATAGAATCCAATTCACCAAAAAACTTTCTTATCAGAAAAAAGAATCCTTAGGTTTTTAATATTATTCTTAAGCACAACTCCATTTTTTTCTTTTTAAAAATTTAATGTCATTTAGTCTCGTATAAAGTAGTAGGACATATGAAAAATGAGCTCTACCGGGAAGACTGGCCTTATGGGTAAGGTCCTACTAGATGGATTCTCCGTGGGAAGAAGATTTTCTGGCCTTATATCATGGCCTTCATGCACACAAATGACGGAAGATTGAACGGCAAGATGTAACTTCCATTGGCCCATCACCGTCAAAAATAACATTCATTTGAAGGTGTGGGACCAATCACACTTACTCTCTGGCAGTACTAGTAGATCTACGATCCCCATCAAGTGCCCACAAGTGGAAGCTCCTTCTTGTGTTATCTACAACAAGGTTCCAATGGAGCATACCCCAACCCTAGTAATGGACCCCTCCTTCTAAATAAAAAGTGGTCCCCCTTGTTCTATTAAAAAAAATTCATATAGATAATTGTGATCTAATAAATATTTGTTGTAAATCTGAAGTAATCACTCCAAAATTTTGGGGAATGGTTTCTTTTTCTACTTTTAAGATTGTGATTCTCTTATAGTAATGTTTTTAAAAATTGTATTGCTAACAATGTATCTTAAACGTTTGGTGTTTTAATATTTTATATCTTATTATCACTTTTCACACTCCACAACCACCCACTTGTATGTGTTTGGATTAATAGTGGTAAAATTGATTTTAAATTAAATTGATTTTACATAATTAATTATTATAGAATTGTTTTTGATAAAAATAAAGTTATTATCACTTGTTTCAATTCTATTATAATTTTTTTTCATCATAATTGATTCTACCAAAATTTTAAAAAAAATAATTTAAACATGTAAAATTTGATCAAAATTAAGATTGACTCACTTTATCATAATCTATCATAATTTTAGAAGTTATCAAAATACGTACTAAATAATGTTTAACAAGAATTGAGTATCGTTATGGAAGTGATTTACTCTCACCTTTATCCATAAATATAATTTGGAAGAAACAATGCAAAAAAAATTATGTTTACTAAAATTCTAAGTAAAAAAAAAAGTTAAACCTTAAAAAAAAAACATGAGAATGCAATATATTTATCTTAACATTCTCAAGCATATAAAACTAATCTCCGAAACAAATGTTTTCTCAATATTTATCGTAAGAAGATATATTATTGTGAAGCCTCGAATAAAAAATTTGTGTCCACTATAATCCTATGCAACTGAAATTAAATTAGATTGTTTTTCAAAAAAGATAGATGTGATTTTACCATATAAAACAGGGATTGCCGCGAAATAAGAAGGATGATTATTGATAGTTAGCGGTTGGATTCCCGCCATGCTAATGTGGATGTGGAGGTCAACATAGTAAAACCGCATCCTCGTGGAAGTCGGTGCAGGGATAGATGCGGGTCCAAGGTTTCGAAAGGACTAAAATATCCTTTTCTACTGATGGATTCTGCTGATTCAGTGATTCCTATGCTATTGCTATACGTCGCGTAAAAGAAGAAAATTCTATTGTATATTTTCTTCCAATTATTTGTAATATATATATATATATATATATATATATATAAAAATGAGATGATTGATAATTTGATATGATAGAAACTAGAAAGAGATGCAAAAATTAAAAAAAAAATCATAAAAAAATATTGTATAAATAATGTAATTAAAAAGTTGTGCCAATTTACATCATAATTTTTTATGTCAAAATAAGTATTACTTTTTTTTCGCAAAAATATATTAAAAAAAATGAAACATTACTTTATAAGATTGTAAGAATTCTTTTCTATAGGAATAAGTATTCTTCAAACTTAACATCTCGTGATAGTATACGCACATTAATCGCAAATGAAACAATCCTATTAATTATATATTTTTTAGGAGAATGTGAGATTCACTCATTTTTATTATTTTTAATAAATTTTAATTAATAAAAAAGAATATATTTTAAAAATGTGTTCTTAGCATTTCTTTTAATAGAATTCCAACTTAAGATTTCGTGAGACTATCCAAATCATCCACATTAAACGCAAATTTGCTCTCACTTCAAATAACTTGCGGTAAGTGGTAACTGGTAAAGCTTTTATGTAAGATAAAGAAATCAAGCCTACTACCAAGTTAGTAAAAACAAGTTTCCCAATTTAATTCAAATAAAAGATTCGGGTTGAATTATGAATTGAGCATGTGCTTTTATTCATGATAGACACATAAATGATTTTGACTTGAATTCGAATTAATGCATTAGGTTAGCTAACTAGTTAGAACATTTGAATGCATTAACGTACATTATTACATTTAATAAAATATATCATGCAGAATGATATTAATATATTTTTCTATGTTAAATATGTTAAAAATATTACCAGAGATTTATTTATTTATTAAACTAAGGAGTGCAAAACCTAACAATAGGACTCATGATTCCAACTAGGTTAACACAATAATAACTACAACAAATTATACCCATGAACAAAATTATGTGAACCTATAATTAAGAAAACTTGTTTTATTTATATTGAGTTCTACTGGAGAGAATGTCATCTCATCAATAGAACGTATAGTGAAAAAAAAAAAGTGAAAGACAAACATATTTATACAAGAGTTATCTTCTTTGAAAATGTGAGCAACACAAAATGCATTCTGTTTACTACTACATAATATTTTAGGTTTGGTTTTTAATGTATTTCTTATAAAAAAAATAATAAAATTATTTTATATAATAATTTATAATTGAATTACAGTATGAAAATGTTTTAGCGGGCATTCTAACCAAATTATTATTTTTATATGTTCTACAACTCTACTTATTTTATTTAGATATTTTAATACTATGTAATGCTGTATTATTTTGGCTAGCCCCTATTACTCAATTGTTTGATTATAGGTACCTAGCAGAAACACAATAATTTGCAATATTGAGAAATGCTATCTATGTGTCCAGCCCATGTGTCATTCGCAATATAGATTTTGGCACCACTTTTGGTCCATTATTTAGGCTTTTTTTTCTCTCCTTGAAAATGGCTTAAATTTAATCATCTATATGTCATTTATTGATCAGAATCAAGAAACTCGTAAAATGGTGCCAAGATTATAGAAAAATCGCCCCAAAACATGGTGGGTAGCGACTTAGATCCTTACTGAAATAGTGATATTTTTATTTTATTTTGGAACACAAATTTTAATCATTTCTTAATCGATTGAAGACTAGTTGTAAACTAGTAATAAGAGACCAGTAAGTGAGCAGGCAGTGATCACACAAGCAAAAGCAAGAATGATCCCAAACAAAATCAAGCTCAAAGAGGGAAGAGGGAGGGCAACAAATAAATAGAAAGAGCAAAAGATTTGAACACAAGAAGGGAGGAAGTTGCAATAGCTCTATGCATGAAGGCGTACGAAGAAATCAAATTTTTTGATAAAAAAAATAATGGCAAGGAAAGATGAGAAAAAAAAAAAAGGACGAAAGGCATAAAAAGAGAAAAATTGAAGTTGCAAGAGGAAAATGGGGAAGCAGAAGAAAAAAGGAATTTTATTTGTGCCAAAACATAAAGTAACACAAAATAGCCAGTGATCCCACAATTGTTTGTACCCGATCTCTCTGTTATTGTGGAGCATCTGCTTTATTGCTTTAAGCATTCTCATTTTTTTAAAGAATCTTATCTTATAAGTTTTATTTTAGGGCTAAATATAATTTTGATTCTTTTATTTTGTTTAATTAGTAATAATTTAAGTTTTTATTTTATTTTTAAATAAAAATATTTATTCTTCTATTTTAAAATAAAAATATTTAGTTTTCTTATTTTAATTTTTTTTATATTTTAGTCTAATTATCAATTTTACCTATATTTTATTTCTTTTATCTTGGTTCAATTGAATCTTAGACTTAACATATTTATTTAAAATAATATCAAAAAATGATTTAATTAATTATAATGTAAAAAATAAAATAAATAAAACAGAGAAAATTAAAGATTGGACCAAAAAAATTTAAATACGATAACTAAAATTGTAATTTTTAAAATATGAGAATTAAAAATCTCGATTTAAAAATACAAGACCAAAATTATGATTTTTTTTTAAATAGAAAGAATAAATATTTTTATTTCGAAATATAGGAACAAATTACATATTAAACAAAAAAAAGGACCAAAATTATACTTAAGTTTTGTTTTTATTTTCCCACTCTACCATTCGTTTAGGCTTCTGTTTGGGCTGTTGTGTTTAACTCTGGGCTTCTGTTGTATTATTAGGAATTTGGCCCTTTATACAGTCTTTTTTTGTATCAACGACACATAGTCTTCCCCATCAAAAAAAATTGTCACATAGTCTTTTTTTGTACCTTTTTGCAAAATTTAAAAGCCAAAAGTCAATTAACCTAACTTTAGAAAATGAGAGAATCTGTTAAATAAAGGTACACGGGGACTAAAGCGAAAAAAAAAAAACACTGCTCAAATGTAAGAACTAAAACATATTTAAGACTCTCTCTCGCTAAAAAAACATATTTAAGACATTATTAAGCATATTTATGATAATTTTAATTGTATATTTGGTAACACCATTTTTTTTACAGCTAACAACTTAACTCATCTCATTGTTAATGTTTGCAGCAATATATTCAGTAATAACACTGAAATTAGTAAGACATGCATAGTTCCTAGATGCCCTGCTAAAGCATGGGCCACTAGATTGGTCTGTCTTTTAATAAAACTAACTTGAAAATTAGATTCTAAACTCAGAAGAGTCTTATACTGAGATATGATGAGAATGAATTTGGAAAGATCAATATAAGAACTACTTATTGCGTGCACTCCCCTCCTATAACTGGAATACTCGCGGACTTCCAATCTATTAAGGCTTGGCAAAACTCACCCATGCTGTCTTGAAGACACATACCATATTACCATAACCAAAACCCTGTTGATCCCCATATTTGGTAACACCGTTATTCTCTATTTCTTGTGATTATTTTTAATTCTATATATCTTTTAATATAACTAATGTTGCGTCTATATAATTTTTTAAAATTGATTTTTTTGAAGTTATTAATTTAATAATGTTAATAAAAATATTAATTCTAAAATTTTAAAAGTCATTTGAGTTATCAAAAGCTATTGGACTTAATTTTCTTTATTAAGAAAATTTAGCTACCTTAATTGTAATTGTTAACCTTGCTAATTTTAAATTGCTCTAATGAATTATTTTAAGTATAATAGTATCTTAAATTTATAATTTCCCAAGGAGCACTTTAGTTGTAATCACTTAAAAATTCTAATTTTTATATTAATTTGACTGTAAATTGTAAAAAAATAATATCATGTCATCAAAATCGAGTTAATTTAATTTCTGTCTTTTTTGTTTTTGAAGAGGGAAAATTTCATGTCTTGTTATTTCTATTATCTTTTAACGCAAGGGAAATTAAACCTCACCTCAGATCCAATAGCATGATAATACGACCCTCAAAATTTAACCCAATAAAAAATTTAAAATAAGCTCATATTTTTCTTAATTAAATTAATAATATTTTATTTATAAAAATCTATTCATTTTTAAAGACATATAATAATTGTTTTCTCTTTCCCTCCATCTCTCACCACCACTATTATGGTTATCATTATTTTAATTACAATTATCACTCTAGTCATTACTACCAATACCACCACCACGTAACAATCACCACAACCATTGTCACCCACATCATTAGTGCCACAACTCTCAACATTGTCTCTAACACCCTAATTGATATAGTCATTATCTCTTCTATTGTTTTATTATTATCATCACTATCATCGTATTACATAGTTATTGTCATTATCAATATTATTCTTATCTTCACCATTGTTATCAATATTATTGTTGTCACCATCATCATTATCTCATTATTATTATTGTTATCATTACCATCACTCCAACTTACCTTTATCTAGTCTATATTATGGTGTAGACTAAATATTAGATAAAATTAAAGCTTATTATATTCTTATCCTATTCTTATACCATATTTTATCTTATAATATGTTGATCAATAACCTTAAATACTGTAATTCAGTTGCACTCATTTGCACCCTTTTTTCATCTCTTTTGATTTGCTTAAAAGGAATTCATTGTACCATCTGTTAATATTTGAATGTTAATCAAATTGTCATCTACGTAGGAAACTTTTACTCTTTTCATTACGCGCGAAAATCCTGCTGATGAACAATAAATAATCCCCCTTAAAGATAAAATAAATGCCTACTGAATCTTTTGTCGGATCAACTAGCTGTTTGTGATCAAGATTCACGAGCCCATTATTTTCGGTTGTGATTTGTGAATACTGGCCACGCTTCCACACGTGTATTTTGGTTGCTTGGGCCCATTTGATTCCTGGTATTTTGGCTCATGATGCATTTCCGCTAACTTTGTAAAATGCAATGCAGTCATTGTAGAAACTAGAAAGTACAAAACGTAGATACTTTTTTTTAGTCTTTTTACTTTTTAGTATTCTTTTTCATTAGAAATAGAGTTTTATTTTAGTAACGTGTAATAAAAAAATTATATTGAATATTAGAGTATGTTATTATTTTTAATTGGGTTTCACGATAGTCCAATCAATTCAAATAAGATTAGACATGACAATGAGATTGATTAAACATGACTTTGACTTTTATTCCAAAAAAAAGTGGGATAAGTTTAGAACCGGGTTTAAGAGAGTTAAAGATAAAAATTATATAAATGCTAGTAATTTGCACGATGGTGCATATTCTGTTAAAATGCATCTTGATTTTATAATATTTTTAACATTTTAAATTAAAATTTATTTTAAATAACAATATCCTTCCGCGTTTGCATTCATATGTTTCGTGTGATATATTTTCATGCTAAATAGTACTGCTGTAAAAATTAAATTCAATTTCATTCTTGTCAAGTTTTACTAAAATTTGGAAAAACTTACTGAAAACTCACATCACATTTTAAACAATTTAATTTACATATATATTTTTAAATTAATCATATATTAAGTTAATTTTAATTCGAATAATATATACCAATAGTAAATAAAAATAATGGAAAATTAAATTATTAGGAATTAAATAAAATTTATTTAAATATATGCTTTTACTTTATTTTTAATTATTATTTTAATTCAAATTAACTAACTATTAAAATAATTAATTTTTATATTAAATAATTTTAAAATTGAAAATATAAAATTAAAACACTAAATAAATCAAATTAATTTTTAATTATAATTAGTGGTATAATTTTAACTTTGTAGTTTAATTATTTAACTATTAAAATAAGTAATGTATATTT
>PYAF01002719.1:8576-22951 GCA_007407185.1 Glycine tomentella | reverse complement strand
GTATAATTTTAACTTTGTAGTTTAATTATTTAACTATTAAAATAAGTAATGTATATTTTACGTTATTATAATTAATGAAAGAGTCAAATTATATTTTTAGTTATTTTTAATTTTTTATTATATTATGTTTGACTCATTATTAAAAAATCAATTTTTTATATTTTAAAATAAGTCAATGATTATTTTGAAATAATGATCATTTTCGATTTTAGAATATAATTTTGATTGTTTTAAATTGTGATATTTGTCTTAAGTTATGATATTTGTCTTACTAGATTAGTGTACATAAAAAGTATAGAACTCATGAAAAGTATAAAATTCAAGTAATGTTCAAATTAAAAATAGTCATAAACATGATATAAATTACCTTAAAGAATGAATCCATTGAACACCTAAAAATTGAAAAATTTATATACTTTTTTTTTTAGATGGAAGGGCAAAGGCCCAACAAAAAATCTAAATATATATAAGTGTTGCCACTTCAGCCACTGGGAGCCATTATTCCTGAGTGAACTTCTCCACTCTACTCCATAATCACTCGATGATGAATCATCTAGAACCTTACACGAGTTGGAGATGAACCATCCAACCTTGAGCCCACCATGCAGTCTGTATTTGAAGGCTAAATTCAAAAGTAACTGAAAATATTTAATTTTAATCAGAAAACAATACTCCATTCTTATTTATAAAAAATAAATTTAAAATGATATTTTTTATAATATTTAATGTATTAATTATTTTTATAATTTTATATAAATTTATTACTATCAACAAAATTAATTAATTTTTATAATCTTAATAAATTAAGTAAGTAGATCTTATAATACTTAAAAAATAATGTGTATATATATATATATACATTTAATAAATTAGTATATTGAAAAACTTTTGTCCTAATATAAAGCCGTCTTTAAAACTGTACACCTTGCATGGTCAATTGGTCATGTCATAGGAATTCATTTCAGAGTTGATAAAATAACTGAGGTGTCTCCCTTTGTGGATACATGGAAAAGAAAAGAAACGAAATTAAGAGGGGTAAACACCCCCTAAGAGAGGAACACGGTACCTGAGCAGCAGGTGATGAAGACCCAACAGGGGCATTCAAGAGATGCAAAGTCTCATCACTAGCTAGTAGTGGCTGTGGTTCTCAAAAGACAGGGAAGAAAGGTGGCTTCTCTTAGAACATGATAAGTATTGGTGGACAGTGCCTTCGAGTTAGCGCCATGATGTCTGCAATGACAGCATCTAAATGAAAGGCTTGGACACGTTTTCTTGTGGACAACTCTAGAAACTAAAAGCCATGTGACCCTCCATCCAGAGTGAGAACCTCTCTTTAGTAGCTACCATGACGCATACTTGAAAACTACTATTGATTATGTATCTTTACTTTTCTTGCTTGATTATTGTTCTGTTTTTCAATATATTTTTGTTTTTTTTTAATTGTTAAATATTAATGTCTTGTTAGTGATGAGATTCGAATACACCACTTTTTCCTCCTTCCTTTCCTTTTTCATTTTTTTTTTAACCACCCAATCAACTTTATATCTTCTTATTTTCAATATACTAGTATGTAAGGACGTGAGATTTTATTGGGGTCTGTTACAACGTGAATTTGAATTAGTATCTAGTCGACAAGTCAGATAATATGGTAAATTTTATTGTTTGTGTAATAACTTTGTAAGTGACTTTTTTGGATTGTTATGACTTGTACAATGGGAGAAAAAAAAACTCGATCCCTTTCTTTGCCTTGACCGTTGACACCCTTAAGGGAAAAAATTTGCAAAACATAATCCTCAATTATTAAACATTTTTTCTCTCCTTTTTCTTTAACTTTTATGAAGACTTGTCTTCACGACATATTATTATTCTGGCTGATACCAATCTTTTTTGGTGTAGGGACTGTGATATTTGAAATTAAAGAATATGGAGTAAAACATACACACGCTACTTGTGTCCCAACTTAAACACTTATGAACCTAGCTTCCTATATACTATAATGCACGTAATAGTGCACGACCAGCTCTGAAACATTTACGACAAAATAACTCAGAAAATTTTGAGCAGTTAGTGGGGGGTAACAGAAGATTTCTGAAGTGATCATGAAACAAATTAATTCTTGTGCATGCAAATTATATTAATATTTGATAAATATTTGAACGTGTGAAAGAGAAAGAAAACTTAATAATTTAATAGTAATTGACATTAATAATAGGATAAAACAATTTTATATTATTATCTAATAATAAATTACCGTTAACATGATTTTTAAATAATTATTATAAAAATTAATAAATTTTTATATATAATAAAATTTATTTATGATTAAATAGTAGTATAAAATTATTTTACAATATCAATACATAACCCATATTTTTATTATAAAATTAAAGGGAGAAAGATATAAAGTAAAGTTATTATTACAACAACATTTATAGCATTTGCTGTCAAAAAAACATTTATATAACATTTTATTATTTTATCTCTACGATTTATTAATTATTAAATTTCATACTTTTTTTCTCATTTATCTTTTAATTGTAAAATATTTTGTATAAATTATTGTACAAAAAGAATTGCCAAAAAAGAGGGCGCACCTCATATACATACGTGGAAAGAAAATGAAAAAATTTCGTTGTACTTGCTACGGAATGTCTTCATTTATTTTTGGCCCGGAGAATAAAAGGACGAAATCCCCCTACCCCCTACATGTTCCATGTGATAAGCCCACACCACAAAGAAATATTGACACCTAACAGTTTGCAGGCCTTGTTGTGTGAGCTGGAAGGAAATATTGAATGGTTTTAGATGGTTTGGGACCTTAGTATTATGTCTCCCTCCCTCTTCTTTCAACTTTGTTTCCACATTTTCAATTTTTCCCCCAAACCTTTTTTTTAAAAGCTATTTTGAGCTTATTTTCTATTTTTATAAACATTTATAATGGAATAATAAGATCTTTTGTCGTAATATCTTTTAATTAATCGTCTTAATTTCTTCCATCAAATGTGACCTTTCATCACATCCTCAGAAAAGAAAATCAATGGAAGGATTTATTGGTTAAGAGACAAGAGTGATGCTCAAATGCAACACACACTCAGAAGATCTTAGACTTACGGCCTAATGGTCCTCTAATTGCTTGGTCTTTTTTTTCCCCTCCACCTACCAAAATAAAATAAAATTAGTTATCTTGTTGGTTTTTTGTTATTCATAGAAATGAAACTCAAGTATGAGATAATATATAGTAATTTGTAAATAATGCTTAATCAATTGAGTTAAACTCCATTATAATCATTTTATCTTAATATTTTATAATGTATTAAAAAGGAAATAAATGTAAAAAAAAAGCATTTAAGATTTTTTATTTAATGAGTAAGAAAATTAATAAAAATAATGTTTTTAAAAATTGAACTGACTTTAAAGGAAGTGAAAACAATAATTCTTTATTCATTCACGGTCAAATCAGTTTTAAAATATATACACCTTATATATTATATAATATACTTATTAAGTAATAAAAAGAAATATATAATTATAAAAAATAAGTTAGATAAAATTTTAAGTTATTGTAAAAGGATCACATCCCATGTCTTATAAGATAATAAAAAATGATAAAGAAGAGTTGAATAATAACAATATCTAAAGATATTATGCATGAACCTTTATTTATTCAAAAACATTTTAGAATATTTTTTTAAAAAAAGTAACAAAAAAAGACAAGGTTTTTTGAAAATGAACATTTTAAAAGTGTTTTTTTTCGTTGATGCTCACTCTTATTGGTTTTGACCAATTAGATTTTGTTGTTGATTAGTTATCTGCTTCACCATTTTTTTGTATTATCTTAGCCAGCTACTTGATGAATCCTGGGTTCAGTTAAAACCAACTAATCTAGTTCAGTTTCAATAATTATAATATGAATTAAATTTATTTATTACAAAATATCATCTTATTTTCACTTAATTTATATTTTCAAAATTTTGTACAAAAAGTAATCAAAATATGATTATCTTTATCTTCATTAATTTCTATATAAATATTTAAAATTAGAAAACATTACAATAATAAAGTACTATCAGTTTACAATTAATAGAAATATATACTCTGCCTTTTAAAAAATATTTTTTACAATTATTTATAAAAATAATATTAAACAAATATTTGTCAAATTAAACAAACCTTCGTAATTCCTATACCTTGAATAGTTCAATCAGATTCCACAAAACTTTACTTTTTAAAATTATTTATTTTAAAGATCTGATCCGCGCTTGGAATCAGTGCTCTGCAAAATTGGTGACCAATGGCCAATGCTTCAAGTGCAAGCCTTCAACGATCCGAATTCCGAAATTAAAATGCTTAAAGAATATCTTGTCCTCAGTCAAGTGCTATATGGAATGAGGTACTGCATGTTACCTCACTCTCAGCAAAGTGTTGTTCCATTTTTTCACATGGCAGAAGGAAAAACAGTAATTCATAGAATGACTTTGTTTCGTAGTATCAAATGAGAGGTCCATCTTTTGGCAGTTGGCACTTGTCTAATGTTTTTTTTTTCTTTTGTTACGTTACATGCCACTTGTACTCTTGGAACTTTTCGGGGCCCAACAAGGATAGGGATATATCCAAAGTCTGAGAAGACTGCAAAAGCACCAATAGTTGGATGTGCTAAGTGCTAACTAATCAATCGCCAAGCTCTAGTCACCTTGCTTTTCATTGTGGCCACTTAGAATGCATTGCATTCATGATATATTGCCATAATCAAGGAAACTCTCAATTATAAATTGACCCAAAAAAGTCTCTCTCTCGCTCGCTATAACTATTTCAATTTTTTAAACAAGTTAACATTCACGAGATACCCTTGAAACTTTTATGCCTCTGAATTCTTCTTTATGCCGCTAAACAACCTAATCTTACTAGGAAAAACTGTAAAAAAATCCTTCTTCTTCTTTCAAATGTTAGCACAATTTCATTTTCAATGTTTCATTACACCCCTTAGCATTCTGCTACAAGCAATGAAATCCCAACATCCTTCTCTGTTGTTTCTGCTTGAGTCTTAAATGCTGTTGAGAATTTTTATTTTTATCCATCACCATTCACAACTTTGATACACCAAGTTATCATAGTTTTTTAATTATTTGTAAGAATGGAAGACAAGAAACCGAGAGTTTACAACAATTTATGCACTCTACTCAATCAACCTAGATAATAAGTTACCATAGTTTGACATGAAATAAACCGCTGCCTAGTTAGGTAAGAATGACTTTCAAAGGGTCTTGGTTGAATATACATACTCATAAAGATGGTTTAATGAAAACCCAAAAACACTCTTCATTCTCAGTTGGAGCTCATGTTTCAAAATCAACTCTCATGATGAAAGTTTCTTATGATTGTATGTTATGACAAGCATCACATCATAGCAAAGTGAAAAGGTTTCACAATCACAAACTTGTTTTCTAGGTTCAATGGCGGGGTCATGTTTCCACGGGCTTAGGCTAAGGATGTCCAAGAGTAAAGCTTTACCAGACCCTTCATCTTCCTCCAAGACCCAATTGGAGAGTGACGCGGAGAACGTAGAAAGGAAGAGATTTGATAGCATGGAATCGTGGTCATCGATATTCGACTCAATGGAGAAATGGGAGACTTCAAAGGAGGAACAGGAGGGAGAAAAAGAGGAATGGGCTGCAGACCTGTCTCAGCTTTTTATAGGTACCAAGTTTGCTTCTGGAGCTCACAGCCGAATTTACCGTGGAATCTACAAGCAGATAGCTGTTGCTGTGAAAATGGTGAAGATTCCATCCCAGGATGAGGAGAAAAAGGCCTTACTAGAGGAGCAATTTAACTTTGAAGTGGCTTTGCTTTCACGTCTCATTCATCACAACATAGTGCAGGTTCGGTTAAGCTTCTTGTCCTAATGGTAGTTTGTTTGGTTATCATTTATGCGGTTTTGTCTATGTGGATCTGAAACTTGGAGGGGTAAGCAAGAAAGAGCTAAGTTGGCTAGTTAATTTATATACTGTATATAGTTTTGATTTTTCCCATAAAAAGAGACACTGCCACTTGCCACTTGCCACTTTAGGGAAAGAAAATGATAAATTTTAGAAACGACTAATGTCTTGTTTATCTTAGTAATAGTTTAAAAGACATAAAAAAGAGGAAAAGAGGGACCTCTACAATTTAAATAAGTAGGTTGGCTCAATAACATATACAATACACCTAATTGCTTCCAAATATTGAGTTTTCTATCTTTCTTATTATTTTGCCATTTTTGGATGAGTACTACAGTGATTTATCTTCTCTTTTTTTTTTTTATGTTGAGGAGGGGCAGAGTCCCGAAAAACAAATTACACACAAACTAAACGAGGCAAAGATAACCCCATAGCATCTCTAATCAGAGATTGAAAATAGAAAGCAGGAGGTAAATGGACTAAATGATTTATTTTTGTACTTAGCGTTCTGGAAAGACCATGAGGTATCCTATTTTGAGTATTAGACAAATTTGATTTGGCCTCAGCCAAAAAGTAATTCCCTAGTTTTGAATGTCAACAACCCCAATGGAAATTCTAGGCACAAATTTAAATTCTAATATGATAAAGTCTATCTTAGTAGGTTTTATTGGTCATTTGGGCCTGTTGGGCCATCATTATAGGACCAACTGCATATTAAGGTTGAATTAGATCTAAACCAAATTTTAAGAAAAGTCTAACATACATTAATGTGTGGTAATTGGTATTGTAACCTTTAGCTGCAGAGGTTTCTGAAATGCCTCTACTAATGGATGCATAAGCTTAAATGACTCTTAATTTACAGTTTATTGCAGCATGCAAAAAACCGCCCGTGTACTGTATCATAACAGAATACATGTCACAAGGGACTCTGAGGATGTATCTAAACAAGAAAGAACCGTACTCACTCTCAATGGAAACAATACTAAGGTTAGCTCTAGATATATCAAGGGGCATGGAGTACCTTCATTCACAAGGTGTGATTCACAGAGACCTCAAGTCAAGTAATTTGCTTCTCGATGACGACATGAGGGTTAAGGTGGCGGATTTTGGTACATCTTGTCTTGAAACACGATGCCGGAAAAGCAAAGGGAACTCGGGAACATATCGTTGGATGGCACCGGAGATGGTTAAGGAAAAACCTTATACTCGCAAAGTTGATGTGTACAGTTTTGGTATTGTGCTTTGGGAGCTCACAACTGCTCTACTTCCCTTCCAAGGAATGACACCAGTGCAAGCTGCTTTTGCTGTGGCTGAGAAGGTAACAATAACATGGCTATGCCTGAACTCTAAATGATGCCTTCTTTATTGTGTTAATTTCTTTTAGTTAAACGATTGCATCACTTCTCTGCTTGGCAATTCTGTTAGTTTTGTTGATTGAATGTTTTTCTGTAATCCCTTTTTGACTTATTCTTGTCTGCTCTACAAAATTCCTTCATGGTACACTAACGCCTTGGTTGGTCTAATGATAAACTAACTATATTTTTTGTCTAATTTGATTCATGACAGTTTTGGACTTTGGGGTGTGCATGGTTGGGTTTCACAAAACCAAATCAGATCCTATTTGAAACCAAACTGGATTTAAAATCAAACTATTTTTTTTTTCAATACTAGTAGAGTTTTTTACCAAAGCAGTTTCAAATTGGTTTTCCAAATTGGCTGATTAACAAAATTGGATTTGATTCAAAACTGGATTTAAAATCAATTTTTAATTTAAAATAGGTTTTAAAACTAGTTTTAGAACTAGTTTTTGAATCAGAATTTATTTCAGAATTGGTTTAAAATTGGTTTTAAAATGAATTTTATAAATAAATAAAAAAATCAAAATTGAAATCAGACGTGGCATTGTCTAAAAGATGATTGGTTGGGCAAGTTCTTTGTAGTCAGTATTATACTCAATGATTGGTCGGACAAGCTCTTTTTAATCAGAATTATACTCAATAATATGGGAATTTCTGCCTTGAAACAGTTTGACTGCTAAATAAGGATGAAGGAAATTGTCCTTTACACATTATTTGTTCCCCCTAATGGGACTGTGAAGAAATGTGATATCTACCACATTTAATTTTTATATGCATCTGGTGCGACTAGATGCAAAAAGGATCAAAATACAGTAGCTATGGGGGTTGTCCCTTTTAGTATTAAAAGAAATAATAGCTATAGTTACTCTAGTAACAGAAATATCTATGAATATGCACATCCAAACAGGAAGTTTGGCCTGGATCTCTCCCATTACCCAATCTTCTAAAACCTTATACCACAAGCCACAACAGCAAATACATGTACAACAAAAACAATTTTCATAACTTTTATCATTCCTCTAGTTGACCTCTTAGAGAATCGTCTCTAAGGCAGAGCTAATTGGAGAATCCTTGTCATCTAGGTGCTGATCCCTCATTTCATGGATGTCATTTAGGTGCATCCACTATTCTTGTGGCTTATGAGTATCTTTTGCCATTTTACCCATTCACTTCCATTTTAGTAGTATATGTGACTGAATGGATCAATACCATAGTTTCAGTGCCAAAATACCTTTATGCAGAGTTTCTTGGAGTTCTGCTTTGCAAAGAATTATAATCCTCATCTCTTTCTAAGGAAGAGGTGAGGACAAAACATTTCAGTGTCACTACTAAAGGTGAGGACGAATCCAAAAGACACAGCATGGAGTAACTACTAATTATATATTGTAACTGCTAATAGTTTTCTCATGGTAATTTCAATGTCACTATCAGTTTATCATGGTTTACTTGGCCATAGCACTTCCGTATATAATACAATCTTTCTTCAGACAAAGCATACTGCGTTCCTCAGCTCAGGCTACATATAGCATAAAATGTATGTCCACTAATCTTTATTTCCATACATAGATAGTTATCAGTAGTCACTAGTCAATGTAATTAAACTACACAAATACAACTAATAAATGACTCTACTTGTTCATGTTGCATCTCACCGGTTGTTTGAGGTTTAAAATCTGACATCATGGCAGCAATGCCCGAATTCCAGTAATGGAAATCTTGAATTACTTAAACTATGCGAGGTAGGTATTGGGTTACATGTGCAGAAGCAGAACCTAACATGAGCAATGATCATGGATTATTTTAATCAAGACTATTGAACTTTTTTGTTGAAAAGTGTAATAGTCGGTGCATGTGTCTTCTAGTCCTAATAATGGAAAGCACCGATGCATGGGCCTTGGATGCATGTTTTCCCTCCCTACTCCCAACAAGCATCCCTTAATATCGCTCAACCCGATAAAAAATAAATGTATGACGCTAAAATAGTAACATTTGTGACATTTTGGTGCACACATTTGTCAAAAGTAGTCCTTGGACTATGCATAAAAGGCTAGCCACTATGGTGTTATCTCGGTTAGTGCTTTCCCATGAGGCACACACCTTTGACCCCATAAAAAGAAGGAATAAACAGAGTTTGTCTCTAAAATTGTGGGAAGTTATTAGAAAAATGTCAAATAAATCTCTAAAATAATAATTTGATTTTTTTTATCAATATTAATTGTTAATTTATTAATTTATTAATTTTTTTTTATTAAAAAAGAATTGAATTTGTGATTTTTTTCTCCTTTTCTTTTTTTTTTAATCATTCAATCAATTTTTATATCTACTGTCATATTGATCTTTAAACATATTAAGTCACACATACTACGTATTATACTAATGTAAGAAACGAATTACAGTTTTGGAGACTTTTATAGGATTTTCTTTAATTGAGAGACTAGTGTGATAACATCCAATAACTTTGAGGACAGAAGTAATTGTTAACTCTAAAAATAAACTCCTTACACTACTTGAAAGCTGTGTACCTTATAATACTTTTTAAGTCGTAAGCATGCATAATGAAAAGGCTTAATGCTGTCATAAGTAAGTAATTTAATTTAGAAACTGATTGAATTATTGTTGATCAGAATGAAAGGCCTCCTCTGCCAGCTAGTTGTCAA
The DNA here is from genome assembly GCA_007407185.1 of Glycine tomentella. NCBI lineage: Eukaryota > Viridiplantae > Streptophyta > Magnoliopsida > Fabales > Fabaceae > Glycine > Glycine tomentella. The sequence continues at coordinate 13,003 of PYAF01002719.1, read as the reverse complement.
CCAGCACTAGCACATCTGATAAAGCGATGCTGGTCAGCAAACCCCTCGAAACGGCCAGATTTCAGTGATATTGTGTCTACTTTGGAGAAGTACGATGATTGTGTGAAAGAGGGCCTACCACTGAGTCATCATCATTCAGGCCTAGTCAGCAGAAATGTAATTATTGAACGCCTAAAAGGCTGTGTATCAATGAGCTCCTCCATACCTGTACATGCTTGATTCCCCCCTACAAGGTATATATATACTTTACTTATTATTGTCGTAATCTACCATATGATGCTCTTGTTACTTTATAGAGTCCATCATATAGTTTGTAGTTATACACGCTTAATTCATGTTCTCTCAACTGTGTATTATGTAATTGTGCTTCAGGAAAATGTCGAGTTTGGCTTCTTTTTTTTCTTTCTGTGGCAGTAAGATGAGCTATTAGGTTGACAATAGAAATCAAGAACTGTATCACTGATGAACGTGCCATACAACACAATAATATGGCGAGTTTTGGATCAGTCTAGTAATAGTATGTGTGGGCATATGGTGGATAGTATGTGTGGAAATATGGTGGATCACATTGAAAAACCATGATAGCTTTAAAGCTTTTCTTTGGTGTGGTGGGAATTTTCACATCATCGTATCATATTAAAATTTTGTATCAGTTTCTCTGTTTTTAAATGTATACTAATTTTAATGTGACTCTACAAATTTAATTTCCATGAAGAGAGATAAACACTATTTTCACATGACAGAATCCCTTGAGAATTTAACATTAAAAAATATAGGTTCCTATCTCCAATGCCCTTCCTTATTAATTAAATTCGTGTGGGTTCCATTCTACAGTTGATAATCCCATTTCCAAAATAATATTACTCGCGTGAATTTTAACTAGTTGGAAAAAAAATGTGTTGCAGGGATTGTTAAAGAGTGTATGGTTAATACTCTTAATATATTGTGGCTCTATTCAAAAGTTGAGTCTAGGATCATATGTGATTAGCAAGATAATTAAGATAATTTGGTTTTAAGTTCCTAAAGAGAAATATTATTTCTTTCTACAAATCTTTCTAAAAATTTATAAAAAATATTAATAAAAATTAAATACATTTAATATTTTAGAAATATAAAAGACATATATAGTTACCACATAAAACAAATAAGAAAATTAGTACACAGATATTATAAGATTTATAATTTTTTTTTTGGGTGAGAGATAAAAATGTTCCTCAATCCATTGAATCAAAGAGTAAAAAATTAATCTTGTTTATGAGTAATTGTCATTGATCCAAGAAAAATTTAATTTGCATAAAAAGGAATCACTCATTGTTGTTGCAACATGCCAAAATTAGATGTTCCAATTACTTCTTCTCATGTTTTTTCGTATATAAATATAAAGCCCATTGTGCATTAAAGCAACATTCACAATATTTAAAAGATATATGGCAAAAAATCACATTGTGAGAAGTAAACAAACAGTTTTAAGAAATAAATAAAAGTCAACACTATTAATTAGGAAGGCATAATTGTGAAGAAACCATTAGATCCTTAATAGTGAAGAGAGGATTTGTTTCATATTCTTATAATCAATTACTTCCATCGAACTCAAATATCATAAAAATATAATTAATTTACCTTGATTAAGAATACTAATTAACTTTAATTAATTTTTCGATCTCATTTTAAAAATGATTTTTATTTCCTAAAATACCTTTTACACTAATTGATGAAAGACTTTATTTATTTGAGAACATGTTTCAAATGCAAATACTCTCTACATTTTAAAAGTCCTTATTGGTATTAAAACTTAAAAAAAATCAAATAAAAGCTAAATTATATAAAGCATATTTTAGAAATAATTTCATTAAATATAGTAAAATCAGTTAAAATTTATTTATATATTTTAAATCACCATACATAAGTTTAGGTTTACTTATATTCAAATCTACATAAAGAAATATTCATCATATCTAAAGTTATAAAACTAATTATTTCACAGAAATAAATTAGGATATTTACTCTTAGTCCTCTTTTCCTCTTCCCTGTTATATATCCTTATTATTTTCACTCACTCAAGCTTTCTAATTAATAATTGTGGCTATGGCCTATGGGCGATGCCGCATGTATAACTAACAGCAAACAGTAATATGAAATAGCTCACCAACTACCAACAACAACCAGAGAGGCTAAGCGATCAGCAACAGCATCCATCCACCAAATAACTCTGAGGGTAAAGTATCATCAGCAACTACTACTATATTCCACCTACCTCGAACGCTGACATCAGTCTTAAAACTTCACTATGTTGGAACCTCACTATAAATTATACCCCCTTGTCCTTGATTTTAAATGTTTCCTCCTTAAAGGATATTGTGAGGAATGAAAAAAAAGAAAGAGAAAAGAATAGGTGAAAAGAAAAATAAGTGAGAAATAAGATATAATATAATAGAAATAGGAGTGATTTGGTTGAAGATAAATGAGATAAAATTGAAGAAAAAAAATTGAATTAAAGTGATTTAATAGGTAAAAAATATTAAGAAAGAAAAATTAATATTAAGTAAAAATATAATATTATTATTATGTGGTAGGAGAATGCTTGTAGGAAAAGCACATAAAAACTGCACAGCAGCAGCGGACATAGTACCATTTCCTTCCCATTCTCTTCATTGTTGAGTGGAAATTTTTTTCTATGGGTCCTATTAATTTTTAAGAAGAAAATGTAGATCTAGTCTCAATCAAAACACCACCACTCGTATTTCTCTGTTTTTCCTTGCTCCTCTTTGACATTTGATCGCAACCAAACCATGTCTAAATTAGTGAACACCCTGCTAGCCAAAGTGTAAGCAATTTGCATTAAGTGGAAGTTTCTTAGTGAGTCAAATTCCTTTTGCGGCTGTTACACTAGTCAATGATTAAATGAAAGAATTTTTACTATAAGTCTGGATCAATAAATACATATATAGAAAATGTATATCTAGCATTAGAGAGGGACAGGATAACGTTTTTCTCATCAAAGAAAGTTGTAAAACTGGAATTTGATTATATTATTCTACAACTTCATCAGACACGAGAGTAAAAACCTTCTATCGGGCATTGAATAAATAAATAATCAAAAGATAAGTCCAATTTCAATTACATTAATTAGTCATCTTTATGATTAATAACTTTCATAATTGACATATTTTATAATTTATATCCATATTTAATAAACTAGCTACACTTGAAAAAATATTAATGTAACATTTAAGGTTATTAATGTAATATTGATATAAATATATAAAAAAATATATATATTTTTGTTTATAATATTAATAACATTTGAATATTTTTTCAGAAGTTAAGTCTATAATTGAAGTGCTTCATTTCACTTAACTCAATTCGTTTACACCTTAATTATTTATGTGCCTAGAAGAGTGTTGATAAAATTATTTTTGAATGAAATTAATTTTATAAAATAATTTTAATTAAAATTATTTTTGAATTTATGTGATTTGTATTTTAATACTTATATTATAAAATTAATTATAAATTAGAGTAAAATATAGTATCATTTTTTTATTTAAGACAAATTATTTAAATTTATTTCAACTCAATTAATTCAAGACTTATGATCAATTCTAAATTATTATCTAACTTAAGAATGAAACATGTAAAAATAAAAATTTTAACTTAAAATGAATTCTCTAATATAAAATTAAACCCACAATAAATATATAATAGTTAGAATAACATTAGAGAGTTGTAGCTTTACTGATAAAAAAAGGAAGGAGAGAGATAGAGAGAGTTGTAGCTTTTTTACACTTTTTAAATTTCTGCATATGTAATATAACTTTCAGCCAAAAAGAATCACACTTTTATTCTTGATGCTTTATGAATTACTTACGATACACACAATGATGGATGAGAAGACAGACAATCAGCAAAAGATTAATGCAGAACAGAACATACTTGTACCTAACTCCACTGCTTGTCGTCCTTTTCTTGTTATCATCTAACCCTTACTTAGCCATTATGCCCACAAATTCCTCCAATCAAATATGCTAAGTATCAAACTTGCGGCTTGCAATCATTACAAATAGGAAATAACATAATCTAATTTTAATTCATTTAATTGAAAATTATAGTTTTAAAATTTATTATAAAAAAAGTTTAGTTTATGTTAAAAATACAATGAGTTCGGTTGATTTTACATTAGTGTATTTTATTATTCTTATTTGAAATAAATTCCATAATTAAAAAGTCAACTCTGATTTAATTTAAGATTATGTTTCAGTACGATATTTTAATTAATTTTTAATTTTTTTATTAGTTAAAAAAATTATTTTAACTTTTTGATGATATGAAGAAGTTGTAGAATGATGCTCTGACTTATTATATTTCAAGAAAGAAAAATTCTATTTGATAACAAATTTTTTTTTAATAGTTTCTAATATTTTTTTAAA
>PYAF01002718.1:35170-46423 GCA_007407185.1 Glycine tomentella | reverse complement strand
CTAAATTCACCAAAGCATCTAATTTGCCCTCTAATTTCGTAGCTGCAGATGAAGAAGAACTAGAATGCGCAGCTACATCATGAACTCCACGGATAGCAATAGCATCATTCCTTGTACTGAACTGCTGGGAGTTAGAAGCCATCTTTTCTATCAAGTGCCTGGCTTCTGCAGGGGTCATATCACCAAGTGCTCCACCACTAGCAGCATCAATCATACTCCTCTCCATGCTATTAAGTCCTTCATAAAAATATTGGAGAAGGAGTTGTTCAAAAATCTGATGGTGTGGACAACTTGCACACAACTTTTTGAATCTCTCCCAATACTCATATAAGCTTTCTCCATTAAGCTGCCTGATTCCAGAAATATCTTTTCTTATGGCTGTGGTCCTAGATGCAGGGAAAAATTTCTCTGAAAACATTCTTTTAAGATCATCCCAACCAGTAATGGATCTAGGAGCAAGGTAGTATAGCCAATCCTTGGCCACTCCCTCCAATGAATGTGGAAATGCCTTTAGGAAAATGTGGTCTTCATGGATATCTGGAGGTTTCATTGTTGAACAGACTATATGGAATTCCTTCAGATGCTTATGTGGACACTCTCCTACAAGACCATGAAACTTGGGCAGCAAATGTATTAGTCCAGTTTTGAGAACATATGGAACATCCTCATCAGGATACTGAATGCACAAGCTTTCATAAGTAAACTCAGGTGCAGCCAGCTCCCTAAGAGTCCTCTCACGAGGTGGAGGTTGAGCCATATTATTCTCAGTATAAAAATAATCAGCAAAATCAGAATTAGAGTGCTCAGAATTCAAACTAACAGTATCTAATGCTACAGAATCTAAAGAAAATTGCCTAGAATGCCTAATTAATCTATGGTAAGTCCTATCTATTTCAGGATCAAAGGGTTGAAGGTCTCCTGGATTGGCTCTAGTCATGCGCTACATGCAACATATCAAGCAATTGGCAGATAAGCACAAAGAGAGGTAAAACTAGACCTATACTCAAACGAAGTCCAAATGAGCTAAAATTTTATGAGCAACACCCTAAAATAATGAAAAGACAGCATACCAAAATTCAAGACCTAATTCAAAGGATAACTAAATAAAACAGATTAAGGAAATATAGAAAAATAGGAAAATAAAACTTGAAAAATAAAAATAAAATAGAAAACGGCCTCTTTTTGAAGATCCGACGGTCGGATTGAAAGTTATGACCGTTTTAAGTTTTGACAAAAAAAATGAATCCCAAATTTTTGCCACTCAAAATCTGGAGTACTTTAAATGCTTTTGGTATTTTTCCTAACAAATATAAGTTAAAAGAAGTTACCACACAAAAATTCACGAAAAAATAACAAGTCTAGCTATCAAAACAAAAAAATCACAAGTAATTCAGAAAAAAATAGGTACTGTTCACTCTATTCAGTGTTGTTGCATCGCGTCTCCTGGTATGCACGGCTTCCTGGTATGCGCAGAATGCTTGCTAAGAGCACTAAATTGGTCCTGCAAAATTGATCAACAAACCAAATATGCAAGAAACAAAAATCTAAAGCACAATTATAACAAGCCAAACTGATATAGGCAACAGGTACCAATTCGATCTAAATTTTTTTTTTTAATTAATAACAGAACACAAAACAAAAACAAAAACACACACACACAAAAAAACAGAACCCTTAAACAGAACTAATGATCCCCGGCAACGGCGCCAAAATTTGGCCGCGGTCGTACGCAACCAAATTAATTTGATTTTAAAATGTAGTACTAGGAAAGTGACTCCTAGGTCGTCTCTCAAGGATCAATTGTCAATGTTTAAGGGATTGAAAACGTGTTGGGGGGTATTTGGCAGAATGCAAGAATTCTAAATTAAACAGAATGTGAAAACTAAATTAAACAGAATTAACAATTAACTGCAGTAATTAAAAACAAGTCAAACCCTTAGAACAGATTGCGCCTCTAATTTCCTCGGTTCACGAAAGATAATCTGTCCTGCTTAATCCTTATCAGTCCAGATTAATCAACTAAGCGAAGATTAATCTAAAACGTCATTACACGAATTAAGCAAATGTTAACTCGTTAGGGCAAACTCTCAGAATTAAGCAAACTGAGAATACTGAATCAATCAATATCAAAATCATTAAGCATGACTCTAATTCGAAAAATACAGAACAGAAACTCAAACAAGGAAGAACAAGCAGAAAACGAATTAGAAGAACAAGAACCTCCATTAAAGGTCTGCAATCTGTCCTAAGGTCCAACCCTAGGTTTAGCCTTCCATTAATTCGAAATTAACAACAGAAACGTAAATTGAATTGAAACGAAACATTAAACGAAATTAAGAACAGAAACGAAATTAAGAACAAAAACGAAATTAAGAACAGAAACAAAATTGAAATTGAGAAGATGAAGCAGAAAGCGAAAACAATACTGAAACTGAAGCAGAAAACGAAAATATTAAAACTAAAGGAAAACTGAACTAAAATTGTATTGTAGGCTGTATGTTCTTGTCTGTCTGTTGTGTGTTGTGTGTTTTTGTGTGTTTTGTGTGGGCACAGAACCCTCAATATATAGTAACTGCCTAACCTAAAAGAATGGACCTTTTCCTAACAATTTTGGCCCAAAATCACTAAAGATAAGATAAGATAAAATAAAATAAAAACGAAATCCATATTCTGATATGGAAAATATTAAGCATAAATAAAAACGAAATCTATAATTTGATATGGGAAATATTAAGCTGATGCTGACGTGGCGCACTAATCTTCAGTCCATAAATTAATTCCAAGCCCAATTAATTATTAATCTGTCCTGAAAAATCAAATTAGAAATAATTAACTTAAAATAATCCAAATTAATTAAAATTCGAATTATTGGTCTAATTAAATCCTAAATGAGAAACAATGCAAAATATAAACAATTAAGCACAAGTTAGGGATTAAAATGAGTACAGAAAGATGAGTAAATAGTGATAAATAGTGACTCATCAACGGGTTACCCTTGCGAGGAAGGATTTGTTCCTAGTCGAGTCATGCATTGATAATGTCCATGTTTCATACTTCATTTGTATGTGTGGAAATAGAATGAAGGCACTCGCGTACTTGTGGGTTTCAGTGGGCTGAGAACGCAGGTACTAAGGGGTCATCAGGTTTGGAATTCCTTTGCGACGCTTGCTGATCACCGGGTGGGGGACAGGAGCGGTGCAGAAAACTTGGTTGCTGATCATTGGAGTAGAATTGAGGGACCTGTTGAGTCCTTTCCTATTCATGATAATTTCCCTGATGAGCATTTGATGCATTTGCATTTGTCACATGTCACACCTTGGTTTGCTGACATTGTGAATTTCATTATTGCATCTGTTGTCCCACCTCATGCATCTAGGTCCCAAATAGATAAACTTAAGAGTGATGCTAAATATTATGTGTGGGATGATTCTTATTTGTGGAGGTTTGATAGTGACCATGTGATCTGCGGGTGTGTGCAAGATCATGAAATTCAGTCTATTCTTCAGTTTTGTCATGGCACACCTACTGGCGATCATTTTGACCCCCAGCGGACTGTTAGGAAGGTATTGGACTGTGAGTTCTTTTGGTCCACCTTGTTTAGAGATGCTCATCACTTTACCACCACTTGTGAGCAGTGTTAGAGAGTAGGAGAAACCATTACACATAGGCATAAGATGCCTCAGCAACCCATTATTTTTTGTGAGATTTTTGATGTGTGGGGTATTGATTTTATGGGTCCATTTCCTGTTTCTCATAGTTTTTCATATATTTTGCTTGCTATTGATTATGACTCTTGATGGATTGAAGCTAAGGCACAAGAACTAATGATTCTTAAGTTGTTGTGGATTTTGTGAGATCCAACATTTTTGACAGGTTTGGTGTGCCTAGAGCCATTATCAGTGACAAGGGAAGCCATTTCTGTAACAGGTCATTGGCACCCTTGCTGTGAAAGTATGGGGTTGTGCATAGAGTTGCTACAGCTTATCTTTCCCAAACTAATGGGCAAGCAGAGGTTTTTAACAGAGAGATCAAGCAAGTATTACAGAAGGTGGTGCAACCCAACAGGAAGGATTGGAGCAAGCTACTTGAGGATGCTTTATGGGCTCACAAGACCACTTACCGAACACATTTGGGGATGTCTCCCTATAGGATGGTTTTTGGTAAGTCATGCCACCTTCCGGTGGAGATTGAGCATCATGCTTATTGGGCGGTGAAGAGTTGTAACATGGCATTCGATGAAGCGGGTATGGAAAGGAAGTTTCAATTGCAAGAACTTGAAGAGATCCGCTTAGAAGCCTATGAGAACTCCAAGATTTACAAGGAGAAAGTGAAGAGATATCATGACTCTAGGATTCTTAGGAAGGAGTTTCATAATGGCCAAAAATTGCTCTTGTTTAACTCTCGCCTTAAGCTTATTTCTGGTAAACTTTGATCTAGATGGGATAGACCTTTTGTTATTACTAATGCTTTTCCCCATGGTGCAGTTGAGATTAAAAATGAAGTTACCGACAAAGTCTTCAAGGTCAATGGTCACCAACTCAAGTTATTTCATGAGAGCCTCAAGTGGAGGAAGAGCTTGTGGCAGACATCTCTTTGGTCTTGCCAATTTTGCTTGATGATGCATCTTGAATGACATTTGGGGAGTTTCATTTTCCCTTCTTTTATTTGTTGTCTCTTTTTTTGCATTTTTTTGCATGCTTACATTGAGGACAATCCGCATTTCAAGTGTGGGGAGAAGGATTACAAAATCTGTTTTCTGTTTTCATTGTTGAGTTTGTATGCTGTTTTCCGTCTATTTTCTATTTTATCTGTCTATTTTCTATTTTCTGTTTACGTTTCTGTTTACCTATTTTTGTTTGCTGTTTCTTGTTTCTGTCTGTTTACTATTTTCTATTTTCGTTCTATTTGTCTGTTTTTGTCGCTGTTTCTGTTATTGTATTGCAGTATTTGTTTTATTATATATTCTTATTCTGTTTTTACATTCAGAAAATAAAATAAAAAAATAGAATTTAGGCACTTTTCATGTTTTCATAGGATTTCTAACTTGTATAAATTGTGAGAAATGTACAAATTTTTGTTGGATTGAGAGGTTTCATGCTTGATGTGAATCATTGTTGCAATTGTTGAAGTGATAAGTAGGCTTGAGAAATAGAATTTAAGATGAATCATGTGTGATAGAATTGTGCCTTGTGAGTTTTTGGGCCTTTGTGGATATGTTCTTTCACTTTTGACATTCCTTGTTGCATGATAAGTGCCACATTTTAGTAAAATTTGATTTATAGAAAGGCACTTATCCGATTGTTTTGATTAACTTTATCTACAAATTAACCCTAGAAACCTAGTTAAATGATAGTTGTATGGAGTTAAGTTATGATTTTATGTTTTGAGAATATTCGTCCAAATTAATGGTGTGTTTTGATAGGTTCGAAGATTCCGGAAGTATCGAGCATATAAAAGCCAAGAAGAAGGGGTGAGCAAAGTAAACAAGGAAGTTTCAGAAGCAATCCAGGCCCAAAACAGTCAAAGCTCAAAGTTTTCTTCAACACTAAGCTTTAAGCTCGCCCAGGCGAGCTCCTTAAGGCCAATTTGGTCGCCCAAGCAAGCCACAATTCCCAAAATGATAACTTAAGCTCGCCCAGGCGAGCAAAACATGAAGGAATTGGTCGCCTAGGCAAGTGCAAGCAGACAACACCACCATCTATAAATACCCCATGAATTGTTGAAGCAAGGCATGTTTTTTGCATCAATTTCAGCTCCTTTGTTCATATCCTTAGGCTTAGGTTCTCCATAGTTGAGGGTAGAAGGTTAGGGAAGTTAGGAAAGTAAGTTTTGTAGTCGAGATTCTGCCGAAAAGAGGATCGATGACAAGCTACTTCAGTGATTCTCTTGAGGAAGTTATTCCGATGCTCGCTTAAGCTTCTCTAGGATTGGACGTACTCTTCTTATCTCTATGCTCTTTTAATTTCTATGCATTATACTATTTCTTATTGGTGACTTTATTCTATGCTTAATGCTTGACGCTAAGTGATCGTTAGTTTCATGAATTTAAACCCTAAAGGCAACTGGAAAGTAAATTTAGGGTTTTGAACCGAATAATTTCACTCATCACGTTGCGTTGCTAGGAATAGAACATAACGTTTTGATCGTATTAAACATGTGAATAGAATCTTAATGCTTGGGTGTTTAATTGAATATGCAAGGAATCGGTATTTAGTCAAATATCCTTAGGACTTTAATTGCGAGGAATCGAATTAGGGTTACTTAAACGTGTGCGTCAATAAGAATAGAAAAATAATGCAAAGGTAGAATTAATCGAAGGGATAAGTAAGACAAAATCCAATCCTACGCTTCCTTGACTTGAACTCGTTTATTTACTTCTGTAATTTTATCTTTATTTTACGATACAAAATTACACAAATGAACCTTCGTTTTAATCATCTGTACATAGACTACTAAACTGGTAAAGATTTAAACTAGCCAAAGTAAACACAATTCCCTGTGAAGACGAACTTTATAAATTTTGTAACTTGCAACGATAACACGGTGCACTTGCCGTAAATTTCTAATAAGTTTCTAGCGCCGTTGCCGGGGATTTGATTCATTTACTTAGTTGTTTAAATTTCAGTTTAGTAGAATTTTTTCTTGTTCTTTATTTTCTTGTTTTGTATATAAATTTTCTTGTTATTAAACCTTGGTGCTTACAGAATTGTGTATTTTTTGGCCTTTCACTTTATGCGAGGTAAGTCTTCTATAGATAAACCTCAGTTTGATCCAGAAATTTCTAAAACAGAAAGGAAAAATATAAAGAAAAAAGAAGCAAGAATCCAACAAGCATTCCAAGTAAACTGTGTCTATTGATCCTCCATCTCCCGAAAAACCAGTGGTAAGAGACAACATGGCTGATCGTGGCGGAGAAGAAAATAGACCAGTAAGAAGGACTCTTGGTGACTATGCTTATCAACAAGGTCCCAAGCACTACAATAGCATAGTCATCCCTCCTTTTAACAACAAGGTTGTGGAGTTGAAGCCAGCATTACTCAGTCTCATTGGCTCACATCCATTTGCTAGGCTAGACCATGAAGATCCTTACACACATTTGTCTACTTTCATGGAGCTATGCAGTACGATGGGAGCATCGGACGAAGATGCTGAAGCTGTTTACCTCAGAGCTTTTCCTTTTTCTTTGACAGGTAAAGCTAAAACATGGCTTCAATCACAACCAAACAAAAATCTAAGCACATGGGACGATTTGGAGGAAAAATTCATCGCCAGATTCTTCCCTCCATCAAGATTTATAAATGCAAAGTCAGCTATTACCACTTTCTCTCAAGGTGCAGATGAACCATTATGTGAGACATGGGAAAGATTCAAGTCACTACTAAGGAGATGCCCAAACCAAAATTTTGATGATGCTGCAAAATTACACATCTTTTATAGTGGTTTGAGGCCACAGACCAAGATAATCCTTGACGCTTCAGCTGGAGGAACCATGATGTCTAAAAGCCCCGAAGAAGCCATAGTGATCATTGACTCCATAGCAACAAGTGACTATCAATCTCACCATGATAGATCACCAATTCAGAGGAAAGGCGTACTAGAGCTTGACACTCAAAATGCCATCTTAGCTCAAAACAAGCTCTTGACTCAGCAATTGGAGGCCTTAACAAAGCAAATAGGCCAACTTCCTCAACAAATTCAGCATGGAGGATCACAGAAATCTCATACAGCACACCAAGTTCAACAAATCTTGAGATGTGATTTTTGTGGAGGAGACCATCAGAATGGCCATTGCACAGTACCTGGTGATTGTCCACAAGAAGAGGAAGCTCACTACATGCAAAATCAATCAAGACCTCAATAAAATTATCAAGGGAATTACCAAGGATATCGCAATGGTCCAGGTTCTAATCAACCTTATAATTGGAGGCAAAATAATAATTATAATGTTCCCACTAACCCTCCTTTTGCAGGTCCTTCTAACAATTCCTTTGCAAGTTCTTCTAATTCTTTTTCAGGTCCTTCAAACATAAATCCACCACAAGCTCAGTCTGACAGATTATCAAAAATGGAAGATACTCTTACACAATTCATGCAAATGTCCATCAGTAATCAAAAGAACACTGAGGCTTCCATCAAGAATCTAGAAGTACAAGAAGGGCAGCTTGCAAAGCAACTATCTGAGCATGGAGGTGGATCTTTCTCAGCAAATACCCAAATCAATCCTAAAGAGCAATGTAAAGCAATTATCACTAGAAGTGGGACTGTAGTGGGTAGGAAAGAGGAAGAAGAAAAAAATGAAGGAAATGTAAAGGAAGATGATGATGTAGAAAAAGAAAAAGAAAAAGATGAGGAAGAAACCAATGAAAACATAGAGAGAAAAGTAACAAGTGATGATAAAAAGAAAAAAAGTGATAAAGGCAAAGCTGTCCTAACCCCACCACCAGTCCAAAGCATGCCATATCCACACGCCCCATCCAAGAAAGTAAAGGAAAGGCAATACAAACGTTTTCTTGACATCTTCAAGCAACTTCAGATAAATATTCCTTTTGCTGAAGCATTGCAACAGATGCCCACATATGCCAAGTTCATGAAGGACCTCCTCACCAAGAAAAGAAGATACACCGATGAGGAGACAATCGAGCTGGATGCAGGATGCAGTGCCATCATCCAAAAGACTTTTCCAGAAAAGACTAGGGATCCAGGTAGCTTTACAATTCCTGTTAGTATTGGTAACTTATCTATGGGAAAATCTCTTCTTGACTTAGGTGCAAGCATCAATCTCATACCATTATCCATGGTTAAGAGGATAGGAGATGTAACGACCCGCCTCATCGCTACAACATCACAAACTCTAGACGTGTAAATTTCAAATTTTAATGAAAACTTTATTAATTTAATTATGAAAATGGTAGTAAGTTTTTTTGCAATAATACAATCATCATACACAAGATACAAGTACAACGATTAAATACATATGTATACATATACTATATCAGTACTTATCATTCACATGTTTAGAACTTAATTTAGTTTTACATGTAATTACAATTCAAAATATACATGTATACAAAAAGGATTAAGGGACTAACTACGAAAGAGTTAATTAACAAAACACAACTCTTCCAAAGAGAGTTCCAACGACATTACGTCGGCTTGGCAGCTCCACAAAAAGAAGATCGCTTTCCAAGGTCACCTACTGCTGCTCATCTGCTCCCACGAACGAAAGTTCGTGATCATCATAGGTACCAACCACACGGTACAAAAAATGCAAGGGTGAGTTTATTATATAAAATCAACAAACATCAGATAGCAGCAATTGGGAAGGAAACAATTTTATCCATCACAATCATTAACAAAAATCCATGATTCCAATACACACTCAACCAACCAATCATCCAATGCATTTCACAACTCAAACAATCATGCATAGAATGATGCATGCACCTGACTCATCTATCAGCATGCAATGTGGTACCATCTCCGGAAATAGCCTCTCATAAGAAAAATGATTCACCGCCTATCAGGGCCACCCTGTCGTGCACTGGCCATTCCCCTACCCGGTGATCAGCCAACGTCGCAAGGGAATTCTAAACCTGATGACCCCTTAGTACCTGCGTTCTCAGCCCACTGAAACCCACATGTACGTGATAAAGTGCTTTTAGTTGAATATTTTTCTATCCTTCTTAGCTTATTTGACCTCTCTTGGACCTTTATTTTCCTATTTTAATTTAGTTTTTGGCCTAGTGTTAGGGATTTTCACCACGGTAAGCATACCGTTCTATCGTTGTAAGTTTCAAATTTATAAGATCGTCTCCACAGGGACTTGAGCTTACTCAGTTAATCCAACTAAAATTAAACAGTTGAATAGATATGTACAAGTAGGTCGAATGATATTTCATTTGTTGATGCAAGTAAAGTAAATTAACTAAACGAAAAAGAAAATATATTTATGAGAAAGCGGGATTGGATTTCATCATTCTTAACATCCTATATTCAATTAATATTTACCATGCATAAATCATCGTCTATTCTTATTGATGCACACTAAGTTACCTTGAATCGATTCCTCGCATCCAAGTTCTAAGGATATTTTACCGAATATCGATCCCTCGCATATTTAAGTAAATTACCCCAGCGTTAAGAACTATAATCACATGCTTTTATGCAATCGAAACATTATGCCCTATTCCTAGCAACGTAACGTAACGAGTAATTTCATTCAGTTCAAACCCTAAGATTACTTTCCAGTCTCACTTCGGATTTAAGTTCGTGATACTAGTGATCAAGTAAGATCAAGCATTAAGCGCAGAATGAAACTACCAATAAGAAATAGAACGACTCATGCATGAATATTAAAAGAAGTATAGGGTTAAGAAGATTACATCCAACCTCTAAGAAGCTAGCCCAACATGGAGAGAACCTCCTCTCGGAAGAAGCTGCTGAACATTCCCATCCTCGCTTTTCTCCGGCAGAGCTTCCATGCTAAACCTCACTTCTCTCACTTTCTTAACCTACTTAATCCTAATATTTAAGTACCTAACACCTAAGAACAAAGCTAAAGCTAGTGAGGGAGAGAGAATCTCCAAAAATTGATGCCAAACTCCATGGATTCGTGGCCTATTTATAGGAAATCACCACCAGCCAGCTTTGGTCGCCTAGGCCACCAATTTCTTCATGTTTTGGTCGCCTGGGCCAGCTTATCATATCTTTTTGGAACTTGTAGCTCGCCCGGGCGAGCAAAATACACTATGGTTGGTCGCTTGGGCGAGTTAAAGTCTTAATGTTGAAGAAAGCTTTGGGCCATGTCGGTTTCTGGGCCTAAAATGCTTGTTGCACCTCCCATACTTGATATATGCACCTTCCTTGCATGCTTTGATTTTCCAGAAGCCTTAGAATTCCACGAAATCTATTCAAATACAAAGCACGATTGAATTAATCTTCCGAAACACTTAAAACATGAGTATAAGGTGCTTATTAACTAGGTTTAGGGAAATCTCTTAGCTAAATGAAATAAATCAAAAGATAAGTGTCAATATTTAAACATGCAATTAATTGAAATGTGACACTTGTAACGCCCCAATCCACTAATCAGGGTCATTACCAAGCATAAACCACAATCAAACATATAATCAATTAGAGTTTAAGCAGTTTGGAAGCATATACTAAAAGTGACATCATCAAATGTCATCTGCATAACATTGTACACTGTAATATCAATGTACACTAACATCAGTGAATCACTCACTCTAGCAT